>BPLS01000658.1:556420-595557 GCA_019656275.1 Rhododendron kiyosumense
TGATGGAATTCCCCCAATTTCATTTTTGTTTTGCTTGATCGATACAAACAAGGGCAAAACCCTCTTTATAAAGTTTCTACAGAGAGCTCCTTTTGTGCGGATGGGCAATTGACAAAAACAAGCAAAAGTTATAGGAATCGGAGAAGAGCCAATTAGAAGCCATAAAAAAGATGTATCTGAATTCTCGAATATCATTTTTGCTTAAAAACGTTGAGAAACGGAGGGACGGGCCTTGATTGCTTGGTCACAAGGGGCTAATGCTGGGGCAAAGATGATTATGATGGTTCAGGTGTTTTTGCAATCATGTCACCGATTCCGATTCCGAGGATCAGAATTTCCAGGTTTAGTGCATTTCTAGGCTAGTTGGGAAATACAGCTGGGTTTTCACTTATCCCGTTTTCCTATAAATGAAGAGAAATGGTTTATCCATTTCAAAGTTGATGAAGGGCCTTGTTCTGTTTATCAAACAAAAGACTAGAAATTCCACTTTCTGCTTTATTAAAACAGTCTTTTTTTTTTTTTTTTTTTGACAAGATTAAAACATAGTCTTCAAATAAATAATTCTTCACAAAGTCATTTTGATATCCCATGCTTCGTGAGTTTATCAAGCTTATTACCACAAGCTTCAAGCTGATTTTCAACTCCATCTACTATTATGTAATTATCTTTCAATTCAGTGGATTTGTAATATGGATCTTGACGTGTTCTACACCACCTACAGAATATGAACAAGATTGAAGCCTACAAACAAACCAAGCGAGATCCTCAAGAACTTGTGGCAGTCCTCAAGAAGCGATTTTCGGTAACCCTCCCTCCATGATAGGTTGCTATTCGGTGGCAGTCCTCAAGAAGTGATTTATGTCGTACTTAAGTTTTGGCAGAAATCGTTTTCCAAACATCCCTTTGGTGTTTTTCTGAAAGATTTGTTCATTTTCACCACAAAAAAAACAAAGGGAAGAAAAAACTCTCAGCACCAGGTTTTCTGTAAAATGGTTACATAAACCAAAAACCATAGCAGAATGGGATGCTATCTGAGTTGAAGCTTGGTTTGTTGATTTTTTTTGGCAGATAAAATGAAGATCTAGCCGATTCCTGCTTGGAAATGCGGCCAGGAGATTCCTTCGCAAGCTCTGTACCCATAAAGTCTTCAGCCTTCTTTCATGTATCGTAATACATTCTACGCTGGTAGCTGTTGCATTTTTGCTGCGGTCGTTTGCTTGTAATTAAGGTTTGGAACAATGTAAAATGATATCTCATTCCTTGCCTAATGATACAGTGCTCACTTAAGCATATTGTGCATATTGTTGTACAGAATATTGTGCGAGTAGCATACCTCTTCCTTCATACAAGTCCCACATTCTCTTTGCCCGTGGTTGGATTTTGATTGTATGGATGGATTTATGAAGTGGAAATAAGAGCCTCTTTTCCCATTGTATATCTTTATCAGTATCTTTACTTTCCAAGATTCAAACACAGTCCTACTTAGTTGAACCCAAATTCTGACTCAAATGTTTTTACGTATGGCATCTGAAATGAATCTGTGGACTGTAGTCTGTAGGCACTTTCTTGCCTTGGATGAGAACTCTGTATCATTCCAATTTTATCGGATGTCCCCGAAGGAACGCCATAGATGAAAAGTATCAGACAGATTGGAAAGACACAGCTACAGACGAGCAACGAAAGGGTTAAGCTCCTCTCCATACTTCATTTATGCTTCTTTTGGTCCCTCACATAAATTTGTGGGTCTTGTTCAGTTCCATAACAACGATCCGGTGAACTATTTTAGAAAGCAACACAGAAATTTAACACAAAGTGCACGAGCGGTTCAGATTGGGCCAATGAATTCTTTATAGTGAAGTTCTAATTTCGATTGCAAAATAAATAGCATGGAACCAAATCAACAAAACTTTTTTGAAGCTACTCAAGATTTTTAACAAGGTCACACAGCAAGAATTCTTGCTTCTGCTCATATAGAAGCAGCAATACCAGAGCAATTTGACTATCAATTTCAACTTCCACTAATCGCATTAGACAAACAATGTTTTCAGAAATGGAAATTCCAGGACCAGGAGTACTGTTTGCTAAATGCAAAATGAGGTGATTATCGTAAATTCAACGAGAAAACAAACATTTTCCAATGCCGCATCACAATATTGGAAATGTTTACAGTAAAGCTAATCTCCAGCTCATAACCACTAAAAAGGAAAAAAAAAAAAAAAAACTAATTTTGAAACAAACTAGGGTATTTCAACTTCATTTACGACAGACATATAAAAGACACCACCACTCTAAGAAGATGTATAAAGATTAGTATAAAAAAGGGATCTTACGAAGAGATGGGGTACCCATCTGATTCACAGCTCAATTTACATGGAAAGAGGGACAAAAATGGAAGAACATCCCTGCATTTTCCACAGCAGACTATATATATGCTCCAAAGCAGCACCTGTTATCCGTTATGAACATTAAAAAAAAAAAAAAGATTACCAGGCAAATATTCCTATCAGACCAAATCCAAAATGTGTTGAACGCCTTTTGAAAATTAGTCCTCTCGCTTGATTCCCCGGGGCCCATTAGTTGCATCGGGTCCGTCCTCACAGTCCTTTTTTGACGATGCTGCCCTTCTAGAGGTTTGGGGTGAAGGGTTAAGGGGATCGTATGTTTGGGAAGCGAGGTAATTCAGAGCAGTAACAATGTCAGCAATGAGAGGGCGCATGTTAGGGTGCTCCTGGACACACATTGCGGCTATGGCAAGAGCTTGGTACAATCCTCTCATGGGATACTGGCCTTCAAGGACTGGGTCTGCCATTTGTGGAAATTTCTTGCGGTCTTTGAACAATGGTCGTGCCTGCAAACAAGTCATGATTTTCATACACAATCCATGTTAAAGTAACTTATGGAGTCTTTCCACTCGTAAAGAAATTTGTGAAGAGAACAAAAAAAGGACGCGGAAAAGATGTGATAAAAAAAAATTCACAAATTTTACATCCAAACACAGTCTCAGATAGACCTCATTAGTCTTCCATTCTACACCGACTGAAAAATAAAAGTATACTATTCCATATTATTATTTTCTAGCAGACGGTAATCCACTGCCTTTTTATACTGGAGAAGTGAATAAGTCTGTCAAGAGAACTAATAACCATAACCTCACAAATTAAGAAAATACAAAAATACCAGAAAAACACACTACGTCTCGACGTCTGCCAAGTAACTTTTCACTTTTGACCCTTTAGAGATTGTGAAGTGGGTTACCAAATAGGGTATATGGCATTCTAGGTATAATCCCATATCATGATTAAAAAAAAAGAAGATATAATCCCATATTACCAAGTAATCATTTGGATGAATACAGTGTTCTGCACAAAAACAGAAAATGTGATGTACAGACCTGGTAATTTTCTGGTGATTACAAAAAGGTAAAATGGAATAAACGGTGGGATTAGGACCAACAAAACAAGTTGGTCATCTTCCTGTGAAGCATTTAGGGGTGCCTTTAATCAGCTCAAGGCTTACCTCTGCTGATTGTATTGTCCTTAAAGAAAGAATTTTGGCTCGGACTCAAGTTGGTGTCAGAAATTTTTATCTTATGGGGGAAGGGCCCAATTGATTCAGTCTGTGCTTTGTAGTAACATACCTACTGGAGCTCTATTTTTATATTGCCTCAAAAAATTATTAAAGAGATTGAGGGAGTGATAGGGGCTTTCTTATGGTCTGGTCTTGACATGAAGCATACGGGTGCTAAAGTCAGTTGGATGCATCTTTGTGTTCCAAAGAATGAAGGTGGGCTGGGGTTAGGTCCCTTAAAGAATGGAATAAGGCTTCCAATATTAGGCACCTTTGGGCTTTGAGTTTCAAAGCTGATTTGCTATGGGTACAATGGGTGCATATGTACATTTTGAAAGGGCATAGTCTCTGGGGGATTCCTATACCGAATGATGCATCATGGGTAATGAGGAAACTTCTCAAATTAAGGGATATTTGCCAAGGCTGGATCAGGTATTGCATTGGGGATTGAGAAGATACATTTTTGTGGACTGATATTTGGCACGCCCTCGGTGCATTGTACAAGCAGTTCGGTGATTCCATTGTTCCAAATAGGGGCAAGGCTTTGAGAGCTGAAGTATCCTCCATTATTGTTCAGGGGAATTGGCGATGGCCAAGACAGAGGAGTCGAACTATGATGGAGGTTATGCGTCACACTCCTGCAAAAATTTTCTTCCTAATCCATCGACTACTGATAAAGTAATCTGGACTCTTTCTCTAGATGGTTGTTACTTTGTCAAGACAGGCATGGGAGGCATGCAGACATAGGTATTCTTTTAAACACTGGCATTTGTTAGAATGGTTTAGCTAGAATGTGCCTCGGTGGAGCTTTATTCTTTGGCTTGCAATCTTGGAGCATCTTTCCACCAAGGATAGAATAGCCAACTGGGGAATATCCATTAATCCAGTATGTGTGTTGTGTCTGACTTGTGAAGAGTCTCATGCTCATTTGTTTTTTGATTGCCAATATTCTGCGATAATCTGGAGCCGTGTTTTGCGGAAAAATAACATTTTCAGAGGGCCTCTCCCTTCGACTCAGGAGCTTGTTTGGGCTAGTGCCCAAAGGTAAAAGTTTTTGTAGTACTGTATACAAGTTATCTTTGGCAGCAACTTCTTACTTCCTGTGGGGTGAGCATAACATGAGGATATTTCTGAACAAGAGCAGGGATGTGGATGGCCTAGCTGCAGAGATTTTTGATGCGATTAAAGCCAAGCTTTGTTTTTTTAATTCTGTAAAGTTTTCTTGCCTTAATGGGAAAATTTGTGATGATTGGTTACTTAACTCTAGAGTTTTTAGGATCAATAATGGCTGATGTTGTATAGTCTTGTTGTTCCTTGTATTGTTGTTCAGGGGGATGCCCAATTGTTTTTGTAGTTGCCGTGTTTTTGGTGAAATGAAATTACTTACCCAAAAAAAAAAAAACTAGTTCTTTTCATAGGTAATTTAAGCAAAAGAGAGTTGCAAGATCATCCATTTGGACAATTCTTACCAGTAATTCCTAGTTCACGAGCACAAGGTCAAGCATTCTGAAAAACTCATTGCTTTTCTTGGGAGAGAATCGGTAAAATTTAAGGCAGGAGTTTCAATTTTTGGTATGAACTCAATGGGTTATGATAGGAGCTGACATCTTTTCTCACTTCTAAAGCAATAAGGGGTCACTATGTTATTTTTGTGTTACTTCTTTGATGCATGTTTTATGTTACTTCTTTGAGGAATGTTTTGTGTTACACTACAGTCTCTGCCCAACGTGCACAAGACTACATCCACAAGTTTCTAGAAAGTCTTGCGAGCAACTTCAGGCATGGTTGGTAAAAATGGAAATTTTCCCCCAAAAACTGTCTTATTTTAATCGTTCAGGCCTCAGGGTAATTTCCTAATTCAGTCTTATTTTAGTTCTGAGCAGTTCTAAAGCACCATAAATTCCCAGGAATAAATAGCCAAAGGCCCAAAAGCTAGAAGAGGTCATCCGTACATGTATAATATTTGTCCGGGCCCCGGGGCGGTTCAAGGGACACCTAAAAAATCTAAAAAAATACCCTAAATCTCAATCTCATAGTTCCCGATCAAATTTTTATAATCCGAACAATTCATGCTTTGTTCTCTTTACAATTCAAAAAGAATTTTTTAAAACATACCCCCTAGATTCCCCATACTTCCAAGTTCCAACATTTCTCTCTCTATCTTTCTCCACTTATTACCCCCTACTATTTTTCCAAAAAAAATTCCAAAAACCACACCAAACATAGCATCAATGTGTGTAAAATGTGATTTTAAGGGTGCCCGCAAGAAATTAGCAAAAAATATGACCAAGAAGTGCTTGTTTTGCGCAGTTTTTAATTGAACCGTTCATCAAATCTGAACTAAAAATTGCTCAAATCAATCCCTTCCTGTTCATTTTTTTTTTTTGTTAATTTCTCGCGGGTACCCTTAAAATTACGTTCTTATCACACTGAGCGGCTCGGATTATCAAAATTTGATTGGGAACTGAGATGTTTTTTTAGATGTTTTTATAGATGTCCCTGGAACCGCCCCGATATTTGACACCATCTATTTTTGCAAGAATTAAAATTTACCTTACATAGTAGGAGTAATATTTTTTTGAACAGCATTGTAGGAGTAATATTTACCCTACATTTCAATTCATCATAAGAACACCATTGTGTCATCATTCCTAATTCCTATCTTTCTTGTCTCTCTATTATCAAACTCAAGTCACTCAATTCTATATGGTATTCTGTTCCATTTCTCTCAATCTGTGCATCCTTAACACTCTTCCAATGTCCAAAATTCTACAACAGGTACTTTTCATTTACAGGCACCCAAATCCCAGTGGTTTGGTTTGTGGGAGTCCTTACCAAGTCACATGTCTAGCAAGATCATTCAATTTTTACACAACCAAAACTATCTAATGATACAAATAAATGGCTTTCCTGACAATCATAACAAGGGGAGTCCATAAGCCAAAAAGAAGAAAGCATAGAAACAATATTGGGACACAGCATAGGATACATTAAGTACAGCCCCCAGAATTTACTGAGACAGGCTGATCAATACCCTAACCACACCAAAAAGAAGGGAGGGGGGAATGGAGCACATCCAAGTGGATCTCTCAAGTTGTTGATGATACCATTAAAGAAACCACAAATGAAAAGTGATTCTAACAAGTTAATATCCATCTTTCAAGCATGAACTTGGACTAACCATAAGTGCGATTCTTTCTATCCTCACTGACTCTTGTATCTGTAACTATTTACCATGCAATCATAGTAGTAAGGTGGCCACCTGTCCCACAATGGGTGGGAGGGAGAATGTCCAATGCCGTATAAGTGAAAACTTTTCACCTTTTTAGAAGGCCTTGGCCAACGAACCTGGGAAAAACAAAATCATGTTTGGACACATGGGCATACTTGTAAAGCCGTGTACGCTGCGGGTGGCAACTTTCATGTAAAGGAGACAATATTTTACTCGGCGTGGACTGTCAATACAAATTTGGTATTACAGCCAGTCCTCATCCCACAAAGGACTCTGTGATGGTGTGGTTAGAGGAGTAGAGGCTCTACAGAGAACTCTGGGCTAGTGTATCATGCGTACACTTAGGGCCTACTCTCTAGTTGTTTATGACCTTCTATGCCACTCTGCAGTGAAGATTGCGGCACCTCATCCCACATGGGGGGGAATGGAGAATGTCTAATGCCAAGTGAAGACATTGGACCTTTCCAGATTTCTACTCAAAGACTTTTTTCCCAGGGAAACTTGGGAAGACCCAAGTCTGCACCAGCAATGTGGGGGCATGAATGAATGTAGGTGTGTACGCTTCATGTGGGGGGCAAACGGATAATATTATAATAGTCAACAGGGTGTTGCCACAAGTGGTCTTAACATATTGCTTAGAGTCCAACGATTTTGACAAGGACAACAAATAGCTTCTCCACAAAGAATCAACAAAGAGGATAACAGGAAATAATGAGAGAACAAATGTATCTTACCCATGCAACCAAGTTTTGCTCAGTACCGGATCTTTTTTCGTCGATCGCTTTCCTCCCAGTGATGATCTCCAAAAGAACAACCCCAAAACTGTAAATATCTGATTTAAACGTCAACTGACCGGTCATCGCATAATCTGGAGCACAATACCCATATGTTCCCATCACTCTGGTAGAAACATGAGTCTTATCTCCAACCGGACCCACTTTGGCCAAGCCAAAATCAGACAGCTTGGGAAAGAAGCCCTCATCAAGCAGAATGTTAGAACACTTCAAATCACGATATATAACAGGTGGCTTCATCTTGTCGTGCAAATATTCTAAACCCTTTGCTGCACCAGCTGCTATCTTCATTCTAGTACTCCAATCAAGTCGTCTCATATTAGGCCGGCGTCCTAGCAAGAAAATGCATTAGGAGGAAAAATAAAAAGGGAAAAGGGAGGAAGATTAGGAGGAAAACAATAAGGAAAAAAGAAACTAAACCAAGAACTCACATAAGAACTTACAGGAAGCTCAAGCAATGATGGAGAATTAAAAATCTAAGACAACATGGAAGGATTGGGGGAAAGAAAGATTAGTTCAGTGTTTAGAACATAATATACCATGCAAATGGTCTTCCAAAGATCCAAACGGCATGAATTCGTACACCAACAACCTTTGTTCTCCCTCTGCACAATAACCGATTAGTTTAACAAGATTAGGGTGATCGGCAAGACTTAGTGTCACCACTTCGACAACGAATTCTCTAATCCCCTGCATTCCATTACGGTCGAGTTGCTTGATAGCTACAATCTGCACAAAAACAACATTCAGTAAGGCACTTCCAATACCCAACTTTGTTCAAACTTCAAAGATTTACTGCTCAACGACCACTAGGAAGAGTACCCACCAAGATGGCCATGGTTAATACTTCTAAGATGTAAACATAACAACCAACCTGGCCTGTATCCACCAATTTCCCTCTGTGAACTTTGCCAAAGCCTCCCTCTCCTAAAAAGTACTCTGATTTGAAGTTTTCTGTTGCAGCCACCAATTGAGCAAAAGTAAATGGCCTTGCCTTAAAACCCTCAGTCCCTCCATTCTCAGATACCTCCTCCTTCCTCACATCCAACTCCTTTGCGGCCAAAGATTGATCTACAGTTTTAGGGTTCTTCTCACATTTATGTGGACCTGACTTCAATTTCTCTAAATCACATTGCACAATACCAGAGAATGTGAGAAGGCGGCATTGGAATAACAGAGAAAAAGGCCACACCAAAAAAGTGCATGGTGAATAATAGCCATAGAAATTATGCCAAAAAGAGAGCCTCAAAGGGGGGAACATAGTAATCATCACTCAATCAACTTTTAAAAAGAAATCAAAGACTGGACAAAATCAACATAACATCCAAGAAGCTTGGGACATCCATATCATCCCAAAAAACAGTCACAGAACCATCACATGATTTTCCCAACAGCTTAAAAACTAGCAATAGTAGTTAGAGGATACCCATCATACTAAAATTAAGGGCGGAATATACAAGCGTCCTCAGATACAAACGTACAAAAATTTAATTATATTCATTCCTAGCTGATTTTTTTCCCCCCAACTTTCCCTACAGGATCTCATAGTTAACAAAATTTTTGCCTTGAATCTAAATTGCAAAGTCAATCGCAATGTAAAGCATATTAAAGGAAAAATAAAAATAAAAAGAGAAACAAAATGATGAAGACAACAGGAACCTTTAAAAATAAAACCCAGAAATACCAAAAAGAAAATCTTTCAAATGGGAAATAAAAAGAAAGGATTTTGATCAACGCAGAGAAAAATCCACGTCACAGATTCACCATAACTTTAAATGGTAAGGGTTTCTGAAATTTTCTTTATATTTTTCCCCTCAAATTGAAATGATGATACAGATTGAATGCACAAGGCAAAAAATTAGTAATCAGAATTAGGAATATTACAATATACCTGAGGTGGATTGTGCTCGATCGTCTTGTCTGTTACGATTGTTGGTCTGCGTTTTATCCCTGTCGAGTCGTTTGTCTGAATTTCCAGCGCATGGAAAACAACCCATGCTTTCTCTCTCTCTCTCTCTCTCTCTTTCCCTTCTCCTCCCTGCAAATACCTATTTTCTCTCTCTGTATATATATGTATTCGATTTACGTGTATATATATATATATATATATATATATCAATCGTCTGAGCTACAGAAGAAACAGACCCCAAATTACTACAGAACGACAGAGAAAACCTTGTATTTTTGAGAGAGAGAGAGAGAGAGAGAGAGAGAGAGAGACAAGAAAAAAGAGAGAAGGTAATTGGTAAATACTTTTTTGTTTGGTTTATTACCAAATTTTGGGCTGTCCTTTCCTCCGGGGTGCAGATCAGCTGTACAAGGAATTCTACACTTCCACCAATCCAGGGTCGCCACATTAAGGCTGTGTTTGGAATGTGAAAAGGCAAACTTGTCTCCAAATATTTTTTTATTTTTTATTTTTTACCGTTTTGATTCCTAAAGAGTTTCGTTGTTGTATGATACTCCTTTTGGCCCAAAATATTGTGCATATTTTCTTTTTTGGATGTCTCAAAAAATTATTTATATTTTTTAATATATACTAATACTTTATATATTTAATATCGATTTTATTTGATAAATCTCAATAAATTCTTTTAAATCAAGATTTTGAAATTATAAAAAATATTATAGATTGTGAAATAACAGATATTTTTTTGTGAGATTCCAAAAGGTAAACATGCATAACAAATTGGAACGGAAGAAATAATAGTTAACAATATTTGTTCGTCTTAGACCTTGGCTGGATACTCCAGAAAAGAACTAAATTTCAAGAAAGTCTACCAAGCAGATTGTTTCATTTTTTTTATTTCTTTTTTTCTATTAACAGAGGTGGAGCTGTTTGACATGCGCCATCTCCGATTTTCAAAAACGTGTTGTACCCTAGTAAAAGTCAATTTTTAGACACTTGTACCACACAACTGATACTTTACATAAATAATGCAAAAATAACGATTTTAAAAAGAAAACAATTTGGATGATGAGAATAACATCCTAGTGAATTTTATATGTGTAACAAGAGAATTGAAATCAAACCTTTATTCATTTTTCACAAAAAATACAATAAAATTCAAGACAAAGCCACCTTTTGTATATATATACTTTAACGAGCAACATGTGGCAAAATAAATGGTAAACATAATCTCACAACTATGGTATACTTCTTTATCTGATTCTTTTAATATACATAAAATATAGAATCTACAGCAAAATCTAAAGTTAGAATTTTAAATTTATATCCACAGCTATCACAAACAGACCTCACGACTCTGTCGTTCTTTTAAAAAACAAAAAAAAATACAAAACATGTCAAAAACTCTCTCAGCATTTAAGGAGAAAATTTTCAGTGCCCATCCTGGTCGTCCATTTCGGTTTTAGACGGCTTGAATTTGAAAAGAGAAAAGGAGAGAGAGTGCAAAGATGAGAGGAAAGAGTCTGTTTCAATCTAGGCCATTCAATACACTTTTGGACGGCTCGTATGTGCCCGTTCGGACACCACGTCAGCCGGGTGATGTGGTACGCACCTGGCATTGAAAATTTTCTTGCATTTTATGCTATATTTGGATAAGTTTTTGAGAAATTTTTTATTAGAATAATTATTGGAAGTAGAGGTAATGAGTGGAGAGATAAATGAAAATAATAATTGGAAATAGGGGTAATGAGTGGAGTGTAATAATTGAAAGTAAGGGTAATTAGTGTTTTTTAAATTGAGAAAAAAATTTCAAATATATATTTTATTTTGATCCGCTCCTTTTTTTTCCAAATCTTGATCGAAACAAGGCATAAGACATCCAAACACAGCCTGAATGAATGCGCGTACCTGCGAGCTGGTTTGCACCAGATTGCTGTCCCTCTCTCTCTCGGTCCTCAGCAATGCGACGCCGTTTAGCATAGTCTTGTCTCTCACCGTCTGATTTGAATAGGACAAATTGACAAAGCTTCCCATCCACTTCTCCTGCCAGTTACGGGGTCCCACTGGCCCACTACGCGTACAGTGTAAGATGTGCCGGATATTGATCCGGCGCGATCGAGCCCACAAATTGCATTGAAAGGCATCCTCCAGTACAGTTATGCCACGCGTCCGACATAAGTGAGCGAGTCAATCTGTGTTAACAGCTGTTTTGTTGGTGACATTGCCCGGAGAGTTGAGTTTTGTTCAAAATTCAGTTAAGAGGGTGAACATTATTTTTTTTTCAATTGACTAAAATGGTATAGATCCATCCCACCACAAAGTGATAAGTATGACATCACTTTATGATTGGATTCTCACCATTTTAACCAATAAAAGGGAGGGTAATGTTCACCATCTTTTAAGGAGGAGATCAAAATTGCACTCCCGCCTGGGATCGACAGACGAAATTAGGACTTCGTAAATGCTGGAGTCGAATAATCAACAACAGGATTTTTGAAATTTCAAGGTTTGGAAATCTTTTATAATTTTTTGATTTGAGTTTCGAATGAGGTTTTTTGAACAATGAGTGGTGACAGATAGAAAAAAAAAGATTAATAATTTAAAAACTTATGTGAGATCGTGCGCAGAAAGAAGGATTGAATTTTGGGACGCAAAATAAACACATTCTTAAAGCATTTAAATGTCCAAATAATACTTAATAGAATCACAATCTAGATGCTCTTAACAAACAAAAAACAACTACAATAATATTAGTATTGAGATTTGGGGGAAAAAACACGAACAATGCGAGGGCCTTGGCCAAATAGTTCCATATCTGCCGGAAGCATCGCCACGTGGTGCACGGTGCTCTCCCCCCGCCCCCCTACCCCCCACAACCATTTATTCTCGGAGGGTCTACAACTAAGTGTATGAACTCAATATAAATGCGTGATTTTGAAGTGATCCGAATTATCACATAATGGTATACTCGAACTACAGAATAATTACTCATTTTGTTGACCCCAAGCGCGATTTGCTGGTTTGGTCAAAAAGAGGACTCACAGAATTTTAGCTGAATATTCGGGAATCAGAACTGTTACAAATGTGTAGTAGTAACACATAACTTTATTGAAAAACCCATAATTTCGCTAAGTTGAAAAAAAAAAAAAAATCACCATCAAATAAATTTTAAAAATAACACAAGAATGATATAGAAAGTGATGGAAAACGGAAAACAGTAACTTCGTGCATTTGTTGCCCGTTGGCACTTTAACAATCGCACTTCTTCTATTTTTGTTATTGTTGTTTGTTTTTTTTATATTTAATATAAGAAAATAAATTCAAGTGTAGGTTCAAATTTTTGATAGCATTAGTTCTAAAATGGCCTTGTTTAATTACTTTTAAACTACTCCATCTCAATGCGTTTTTTTCTATTGAATATTCATAACTTTGATATGTGCAATTTCTTTTTTGAAAAAAAAATAATTTTAAACTTGTATACCACACTATATTTTGTTACTATTGTATTTCAAGCAAAAAAAAAGAAAGAATTATTATCTTTCTGAATTGTACATCTAGGTATCAACTAAAGTGTAAAACTGAATCTCTCTTTAATTTTGTGCGTTTAGGGGTTCCACACTCTATACTATGGGGTTATTTGAGAGTCTAATTGTACATTCTCATTCTTCATTTTGCTATTTTATTTTGTTTGGGAGCTTAATTGTGTAGATGTATTATCTCACAAATGCATTCTCAAAACTATATTTTAGATACACAATTTGAGAATCAGCCACTGATGAGTTTTTGCATTCTCATTTTGGATTATTCTCCATATTTATAATTTATTTTGAGTATTATTCTCAAAATACTCATTCATAACTCATTTTAAGCATTATCCTCCCAAACACTACTCTCTTGTAAAATCTATTTTGCACATATCTCGCAAACGCTCTACCAGATTCACAATTCAAAATCAGTAACTTACAAAAACGGGCCCTATGTGGAGACAGACCCGTCATGCATGGTGAGTTTGTGCATATCTTTGCACAACTTTTTATGTTTTGATGGCACTTTTGAATTGAGATCACATCAAATTGTGTTGTTTTATTCGTGCGTGTGCTGGCCCGACCCGAACACAAGAAACTGCGTTGCCATCTTGTTGTCTTAAAAAAAAGAAGTCTTGCCATTTGCTAAGTGTTAACAAAACCCAACCACGTACACTTGTAATGATTTTGTTGCATTTTGGACAATGGGCTGCCGCACCAAGACAACACTGCTCCAATCATGGAGGGGACTGATGAGATTTGCGGAGTTCCTTCAAATCGTTGTCCGAAAGCTCGTACAAAGGGGAAAGGAAAAGTTCCACTAGACAACTGCTACTGTTTAATTTTAACGAAATGCAAGTTTGCACGTGCCACGCAATTAGCTAGAGATTTGATTAGAATAATAATTGGATTGGTCTTAGCCACCCAAAAGGAAGATAATTTTAAGTAAAGTAACCTTTTTCTCCACTATTTAAGACAATAATGGACAGGTACAAATGGGTTTTGGAAGTTGATTAGAGAGCCATGATTGATTTTGATTTGTGTGTGTATATATATATATATATATATAGGGGTTCTAATTTTAGTTAAAATACAGACCCCCGTTTTTTCGGTCGAATTTTGATGATCCGAATCGCTCAATATGTTCAGAACGTAATTTAAGGGTACCTGCGAAAAATCGGCCATAAAAAAAACAAAAAAAAGGGCATATATAAATCTATACGACTTATGAAGTACTATGATGATTAGTGCATATATTAATCTACTTTTATTAATAAGGTGACTAGTAAGCGGATACGTGGCGACAGTTTGATTATTAAATTTCTAGAGTAATTTGGTTGCATAGCACGCAAACAATCTAATGACGAAAATCATGTGTTGTTTACAACTTAAAATTGTTTCAAATATTCACTACCGGAAACGAACATCTTTCTTGATTAAAAGCAAACAAGAGCCCACGAATAATACCGTTAATAGACTGCACCAACCAATCCCACAATCCAAAAAATTGCTCCTCCACCGAAAATAATACTAGTATCTGTTGTCAAGTCTTCGCATCCGACATCCTCTCCGATCATTTTTAGGACTGGCGACATATGGCGGGTTCACGGTGGTCTTCCGGATTTCGTGGCGGCATCGGCTTTGGCATAGATTCTCCCCTCTCTTAGCCTCTGCAAATCCACTCCTCCTTTGCCACAATTTTCATCTGCTCTGATTCCTCTTCCACCTTGCCCTATTTTCTCCGATCCATCGCTGGTTTTCACACTTTGTGTAACCGGTTACGCTTAACGGCAAGATGTGATCGTGGGACTTGGGGGGTCTGGTTCACATGCTACCAGCCGGCTCACTCCTGAGTGAGTCTGGTATGGCCTAACGGCGATGATGGCTGCATTTGGCAGTGGAGTGGCCGTAGATCTTCGCTTATTGGGTACTCCGATGGTCTTGCTTTTCTCGATCCGGTTGGGTGGCGGCGGGTTGTGCTCTTGGTGGTGGATTCTGATGGTGGTGGTTTGCCGGGGGTGGTGGTTTGCCTAGGATTGTGGGTGGTCGGCAGCTAGGGAGTGTTGTTTGTTGAGCTAGGGTTTGGGTTTTTTGGGTTTAACTGTGTATTTCGGACTTTTAGGACTTTTTTAGGTATTTGGGCTGCGTTCCACTTGTACTTATTGTCTTATCTGGGCTTTTGGCTTCTTAGATATTGGGCTTTGTCCCTTGGGATGTCTCCTTGGTTGGCATCTTTACCAATCAAGGGTTTGGATCTCGGATAGGCATTCGTTGCCTTTTTCCTTACTCTTTTTGTTCTCTGTATTCATTTCAAAGATTGATAAAATTATCTTTTTTCGACGTTCAAAAAAAATTAACAAAAAAGAAAGAATAAAATTTTGTGCATGTGGATGATCAAGAAATCCCGATTCTTAAGCCTTTAGCCGTCATATCACCAATAAAAAGTCCACCACGTGGACGGCAAAGATCATAGAAATAATCTGTACGCACATCTTAATTCCACATGTCACATATTTTGATGACTTGAGTTTTGGATATTTTTCGTAGTATAATTAACCTTTGAGAAGGATACAATAAACTGCGGTATCTGCTCTCTCCTACGGTTTTATGTTTAAAATTTTGCATGTATTATCAACTTTTTTGAGATCAGTTCATATGAAGCAATTGCTCCGACTTTAATTTGGCTTCCCGCAAGTAGACGGTAAAATTGAGTTCCTAAATATTAGTTGAGTTGCGCGTTAGCTGACTCAGACACCCGGGTTACGAAAAACGATACTCCACTTGAGATGACAAAAGAGGTAGTTGGTTTAGAGTCAAATCTAACTGGAATTCTTGTTGTGGACATTAATTTTCAGAGATTAAAGTACTAACAATGATTAGCGCGAGGATTTGCAATTTCCGATAAGGCGACAAACGACGGTGCACGCGTCCGAGGCTGGAATATTTTGAATCTAAATTAAGATTTTGTTAGTCGTACGTGTGGAGTAATCCTTAAAATTATGCGGCAAAGACAAGCGCTAGATACTCCACATGATGACTATGATGTCCGATGATGCAAACACTTTAACACATGAAAATGAGTTTTATATCCGCCGGCCCGTTAACCCGCTCAATTTTCTCCGCTCAATTCGCCAATATAAATATTTCGGATTTGTATTTCTTGTCATGATGTTGCGTTGCGTTGAATTTTAAGTTCGTTCAATAAACGAGAAGAACTTGAAAATTTATCTTGAAATCCAATTTGGCCTGTCTGGCCGGACACGAGTGAAAGACTATTTAATATTCTAGTAGATAAAAAATGTAGAAATAAAATATACTACCCGTATGAATCTTGTTTGCAAAATTGTCAGCCGCAAAACAAAAATTGCACTATACGTGGGTGGTTTGATTTTACAAGATCGAAATTTCATATGAGGAATTTGTCTAAAATCAGAGGTCTTATAAAATAAATGGATTAATTCGACGACTTTAAAAATAAAAAATTTTACACAGTTTTGCTGGAAGGTATGAATCGAAACCTATTTATCAATTGAACGTGTTTGACAAGTCCGACTTTGAAACTGGCTTCATAAATTTGCACCCCATCGTCTGTATTAAATATGAGAGAAGAAATATTTTATTGAATTCGATGTTGAAACCGTACAATGAGGTCTTTATTTATACAAGAAGAATGAGCCTAACTATGAAATGGAATCATCCCAATTATAATAAAATCGTAATCAATTACAATCAAATCACAATCTCAATATCACGATATAATTACGATATTATTTTGTAAATACATTTATTCTAACAGTCTAAATACCATGAACATGAAGTATTAACAAAAAGCTTGCAACAACTTTAATTTTTTTTTTTCACTGCGCTTGCAACAATTTTTTTGATAAACTCATAAGACACTCCCACACACACACACAAAAAAAAACTCATAAGGCACAAAAAAGTATAGATGGTTTATTTGCAAATTAATAAATCTTACGGATTCCTACTGGCAAGAGCTAGTTTTTTTTTTTCTATATTAAATTTATGTAATATACATACTAAGACTTGTAGTATAACTGTGTTAGAATAAATACATATACAAAATAATATCGCGATTAAATCGTGATCTTGAGATTGTGATTTGATTGTAATTAGGATGATTTTATTCCATAGTTAATCAATATGATTTTCTTTTCATATTTAGGTTCTCTTCTCTTGTATAAATAGAGGTCTCATTATATGATTTCAATAATCGAATTCAATATTTCTTTTCTCATATTTAATACCGAGGACCAGAAGAAATTGAATTTCTTATTTTTTTTTATCAAAAATAGTGGATAAGCAATTATGTAAACTTAATTTACTTTCTTTTTCACCAAAAAGTTTCCTACTATTATCAAGAATCAACTGAGGAAACACAGTCTAGAGGTTTGTTTGCATGCAACAGTTCATGAATAGAAGAGGGCCCTATCTGAAAGGTTTCAAATTAAAGTGGAATTTGCCGAATTGGGTTTTTGGGGGAAGAACAAATCCTATTTCTAGCATCTGAAAATTACCCTTCTCCTAATTTCTCACTAAACCAAGGAAAATAACCTTCTGTATGATTTGTCCGTGCAGTTGGAGAAAGAATGTAAATTAGACATTTTGAATTCGAAACTTGACAACCTAATAGGACCAAGCCGCAAGAGAACAATCTCTTATAAGTCCGTTGCCCCTAACTTGATGGTCTACCTTTGACCAGACCGGGAAAAAAAATTAATCAAAGTGCGCACCCTTGTCAAACCGAAAAGGAAGAAGGAAAGAAATGCCCATATTGCACTCGAAATTTAGTGTCCGATTTCCCTTTTCTCGTGCAAATATTCGACCACTTTTCTCTCACTTTCATTTATTAGAATTAAAGGTTTTTATTACACCTGGATCCTCCAGAGGAAGAAGTTGACTTGTGCTACCAATTAATAACAACCTGCTAATAATCGAGGTGGTAGTGAATTTACGCGGTTTCTTTAATTTCAAAAGCAAAAAAAAAAAAAATAACGGTGGATTCATTAATTTCAAAAGCAAAAAAAAACAACTGTTGATTCATTACTCATACTTTTATTATTGAGTTAGATTTTTGCCAGTAGCGTTACTCCCACCGCATGTTCATTCTCACGGTCCGTCTCAATAATCAATGGTTTGAACTTTAAAAAAAAAAAAGAGGAGTGCTACATACACTACACACTTTCACTACATCATTCACTACATTCTTTATGGAACCCATTTCGGGTCCAACAAGAAATACAAAAAAATATCCATAAATTTTAAAATAATATTTTAGGGGGCCCCGTAAAAAATCAGCTCTAACGGATATCGATAAATATTATTTCTGGGTTCGTATGTTCGAAACTGCGCAGTTAGGCATTTTCGCTCCTATAAATTGAGAAAAAATACTTACCGATACCTGTTAAAGCTAATTTTTTACAAGGCCCCCTAAAATATTATTTTAAAATTTATGGATATTTTTCTGTATTTTTTGTTGGACCCGAAATGAGTTCCATAAAGAATGTAGTGGATGGTGTAGTGAAAGTGTGTAGTGTATGTAGTATTCCTGAAAAAAAAAACTCTTCTCTAGAAGAGGTTTTTTTTTTAAAAGTCCAAATCGTTCAAAACACTTTTGAATGGTGAAATTGAAGGGGGGGGGGGGGGGGGGGACGGTGAATATTGAGTGCTGGAGGTAAATGTTTTGTTTGTTGGAAGAATGGTTTTTTTTTTTTGGCAAATTATAGTTACTCCCCTCTAACTATGCCTCGCGTACACTTACCCCCCTCTAAATTTTTTTTTGGCACTTAAACCCTCAAACTAATGGAAATTCAAACGGTTATAATTTCAAACGGTCATAACTTCTTCGTCCAAAATCGAAAATATGCAAATTATATATCGATTTCGAGGTCTTGAAGTCAGCTTTTTAATGACACCAAAATCATATCACGATTCAAAGCACACAGAAAGTTATGATCAAAAGAGTAAGGGTTGGTAGACAGAAAGACCGTTTTGATCATAACTTTTTGTGTGCTTTGAATCGTGATGTGGTTTTGGTGTCATTAGAAAATTGACTTCTAGACCTCGAAATCGATATATAATTTGCATATTTTCGATTTTGGACGAAGAAGTTATGACCGCTTGAAGTTATGACCGTTTGAATTTCCGTTAGTTTGAGGGAGTTAAGTGCCAAAAAAAAGAAGTTAGAGGAGGGTAAGTGTACGCGAGGCATAGTTAGAGGGGGGTAACTATAATTTGCCCCTTTTTTTGTGTGTGTGTGTGGAGATTACAAGAAATTTATTAGTAATATGAAAACTACAACAGATACGCACCATAAGTAACAAATACTTCTTATAAAATGCATACAAAAAAGAACAAGCCCCCAAAAGACGCCACTTCAATGAAATGGTAGCGTAGTTGGCCAAAGTAAGTGGGATAAGAGCATCTCCAACAGCCTCAAGGGGATTCTAAGCAAATTGTCTATCCAAAACACCAAAATTCTACTTTGACTAGTTACAAAATACATCCCTCTTCCAATAACCTAACCAAATGCCTATTCAAATCCCAAAACTTTTTTTAGAAAAAAAAAAACAAAATCACATTACGGTATCCACCTCTCATCTCTCTCTCTCTCTCTCTCTCATCAGAAAACCCAAATGGAAATCAGGCCTACCAACTCACCATGCGCTGTTGGAAGTTGAAATCAGAAATCAAACACAAACTAAAAAATCATAAATCAAATTCAGATTGAAAACTCAACCACCACCCACAAGTTGAAATCGGACATTGGAAGACCCACAAATTGAACTCAACCATAAACTAAATACCATAAATTAAACTTCAAACCAACAACGACGTGAGAGGACGCCGGCGACACCATACTTTTCTTTGCCACAAACAGATTCGAACCCCCAAAAAATTTCTTAAAACATCTCTCTCTTCTTCAATACCAAAATACATCTCTGTCTCTCTCTGAAAAAGAAACCCAGAAACCCATTCTTTGTAAAATCTAAACCCAGAAACCAAATGCAAAAATCGACAAATGATGACGGCAAACGACGGATGACGGCGAACACCCAGAAGCAGACGGCGGCCGACGGAGAGAGAAACAGAAGAAGAAGAAGAAGACGATGTTGATGGGACATTACCGGGTGCTACAGTAGCTCGTTTGCCCCAGCGAGTTACTGTAGCAAACTAGGAAGAGACGAGGATTGTACCAAGGCTGATGGATCATGGAATTTGACGGTATGCTCGCCTCTCAAGCGAGAATCAGGCAAGGATGAATGTTTGACGAGGCCATTGGAGATGCTCTAAGTCCCCTCCTTCCACGTGCATGGACTTCGGTTCGAATCCCACCCATGCCACTGCTGGGTCTTTGTGTGGATTTGAATGAAGGGCTTTTAGCCAACTAGTCACCTTAGTGGTGCTATGGTAATGGCCTGTTCTCACGGACAGTAGATATAGCTCGAACCAGAGATTCCACAGTGGGTAAGAAACCCCTATGGTCACGCCCAAGAGGAGTCGATACGCTGGTTGCCCCCTCCCACCCTTTTGTTTATCAAAAAAAAAAAGAAAAGAAATGTAGGGTCCCGAACGGTTGAGGCTAGCTCAGCTAATCAGAACTCTTGCATCTAATTACAATATCAAGAGTTTGAATCTTTCCACCTGCATATAAGTGTTCTTCCCTTAGAGGGGTCTTTTCATTTCTTTATTTGTTTCTTCTCTATGATGAATTAGCTTATTTCTTGTAATGGCTGAGTTGTTAAGCTTGATTATCTCATGAACTCTTGTAATTGATGTAGTGTCAAGAATTTGTTCTTTGCAATTCATACTTGATGTAAATGATCTCTTTATTGATTGAAAGAAAGAAAGAAAAAAAGAGATGATGTAATCTGAAAGCGGTAAGGATGGTGTTGTATCGCTTAATTATCGGACTTCGGGTTGGTGATGTGCCGTGATGCGCACTTCTGAGCCTTTGATTGCCGAGATGAGATCCGAGCCGTCGATACATGATCTAACGGCTCTAAAGTGCATAGCATGGTACTACGCACACCAATGCATAACATCATCCCCCAATTATGAATTTCTGATTATCACCCTTTTATTTCAACGCTCGATTTTCTTTTATTAAAATAAGTTGAAAATCAAAAGAAAAGCAAGAAACAGTTGTAGACCATCCAATGCTCTGCAGCGTTTGTGATCTGATACGTCTCTTATTCCAGCAAACCATCCAATGTGCTTTAATTCCATTGGTTTTTAACAAATTACTACTAGTATTCATCAATTTCAAAGGAACCCAAAGCAACTGGGGACTCTGCCAAGCAGCCAATGTGCTTGAAGCAGGTTTCCGTTTGGCAGCGGTGCTGAGCACATTTGGACCGTCCATCTCTGTAATCAATAGTTCAGATTAAAAATAAACTTTTCCAAGAAAGATTCCAGACCACTGAAAACACATTTAAACGGTCCAGATGCGCTCGACACCTCTGCTAAGCACGGGCATCTCCCAATCCCAATTTGTGAGGTTCATGCGGGGAACATAATATAGCCTTAAGTCAAACAAATTACTCGATTAGGAAACACATAGAAGTATTATTGAATTGGGATGGCCATCAATGAATCACTTTAAGCTTCAATCACTTCAACCTCAATTCTGGAACAAGGCTTCTGATATCCATGAGAATAGGTGGGCCTTCCCATGGTGGAAACTGGAAACGCACAAGGCAAAGGGTATCAAATACTACTCAAATCAACCCACAAATTTCTACTATCATTATTACATGTGACATCAATGATTTGATCGAAGTATGACTAGCGGTAGTAGCAAATTCTCCATCACCCCTTCGTTCCGGTAAGGTTCTTATTTTTTATTTTACGAGACAGATCATTCTCTTATAATACATCATATTTAATTCATTAAATAAATAATTATTTCATTTAGTAGAACACACCCTTAGTTTCTAAAATGTGCGCCAGCCAAACCAAGATTTTAACACCTTCCACTAACCCGCTGATGTATACAATGTTGACCCAAAAGTGTTTTGCTAATTAATACCCGCCAAAGACATTTTGTTCATTAACAAATGTTCTTAGCATGTCGTTAAAATGTATTAATTGTCAAAACACGTCCTGAGCTGTCATTTTCCTAAAAAAAATCCAAGATTTTTACCAACAATTAATCAAGGACCCCTAATTCCTAAGTAACCATTTCAGTATTTGGGCCTTCTAGCACCAATCCATTTCAAGACCCACGATACACAATCAGAAGTGACTCATCAGGGCCCATAATACAGTAACAGGGGACAGAGCATTCTTCAACTCTGTACTGCCTTAACCTTATTTCCACGAGACCGATTGTGGGCCAAATAGATTTTAGACTGAGCACTTAATTAGAAGGCTTTTATGGGTAATTAACCGAAGAGTTGAGAATCCAGCAATACAAATCCTTTTAAGCCCAACCTTTTAGAGAAAGATTCAGTCGGAAAATTCGCATACGGATGGGGTGATATACGAGTCAAATTTAACGAGTTTCCAAACATGTTCAAACTTAGTTTGTTTATGAGTCAAGTCGATCTCGAACTAGCTTAATTTAATCGAGTCAAACAAGAGCTGATTTCGAGTAGCTTTAATTTTGTATACATCATAAACCGAAAGAACCAATAATTAGTAACTTATTTGAGCTTGGTTTGAAAGTTTAACAAGTTTTCTTGGTTTATTTATGTAACAAAACTGACCTTAAACCAGCTTTTAAGAAATGAATACAAACTCGAACTTGAATAACTTGATTTGTTTATGTGGAGGCTTTCGAATGTCGCTGGCTATGCAGCAAAGACACTTCTGAGTCCAATATTCTATAGGTAAATTGAAAAGTAAGTCCAATCATGAATCATATTCGAATTCTCCTTTTCCAAGACTTTTGAGGATGTTATTTATAGCTCAAAAAGAAAGTAATCCACCTTTTTGTTTTTCTAGTTCTCACAAAGTTACCATCTTTAACTAGTTGGCTTCACTCATCCTGGAATTAATTAGTGTCCACCTTTTCAATAATAACAAGTTTTTGTAAGAGAGGAATATCATTTTTTCATTAATGACGACGTTCTTTGTTTTGGTCCAAAAGAAAAAGGAGCAATTTTTCTTTTCTTTTTTCTTTTTTTTTTAGGAAAAGAATGTTTTCGGTAGTTGATTTTCACACTCCTTCTTTATAATGGCACTCTATTTTTTGTTGTCTTTGTGATGTGAATTTACAAAATTAACCTTTCATTTGTATATTCTTTCGCACTTTGAAGGACAATTTGTAATTTTACAGTACAAGAAGACAAAAAAAGAAGTGTGATTATAAAAAAGAGGAGTGTGGAAATCATTCAAAGGTTTTTCTTCAAAACGAATGTTCTTATTATATTATTAGTGTATATATGGTAATTTATTAGTAAGATATCGGCTCCACAATTTGCTTAGTGGCAAAGCAAATACTCCTACTATATATTAGACGTCGTATCAGGCTATCAGCTTCTAGAAGAATGATATTAGTGACCATTAACATTTAACAACAAGATTAATTAGTATGCTTTTATGTCCAAATCATGATAATTAAAGGTCTCCCTAGAACCGGTCAATTGAAAAAATTTATATTGTTCAATCTCTCTCCAACTTTTCTTTTCTCTGCCTAATTTCTACAAGCATCTGCTAGGGTTTCCAGGTAGGGGGCTGGGGCTGCCGCCTCACCCCACCCCACCCCACCCCTCACCCCTTCATCACCGGCCGTCCACAACCTGCTATGACGAGTTGTTGGGCCGCTTGGTAAGATCCTCCAGCGAATAAGTCTCCAGAACTGGAGCGGCAGTTTGTCCGGTGACATAATTAAGGTTGGGGTTCAGTTTCCTCATCCTCTCTCTCTGGATTTGTCCCTTCCTGAGTTTGGTGCTCCCCATTGATGGCACCAATCGTCCACCTACATTCCGCCTATGTACTCTCTTTCCTAATCTTCCTCACCGTGCGAGTTTTATCGGCGTTATCAAGTCAGCCCGGCCTTGTCGTTTGGGTGTCACTTGTTCGAACCCTGACAAGGTTGTTGTGGGACGGAGATAGTTGTTGGTATTGCTAGATGGTGGGATGTAGTTGTTGTGATGATCTGCGATCTTGGTGACTGAATTTAGGAGTGTAGATCTGTTTCTGTAGGTTGCGGTTTGTTTTTCTCTGCCTGCGCTGGTTTTTTTGGTTTCCTACCCCTGATGGGGTTGTTTCCTCCCCTTCGGGAGTTTCCTTTGATTTGGTTGTGCGTTTTTTTGTGGCTTGATTCACCCGTTATGTTGTGGGGATCTTGATCTTCTTGATTTACCATTTCTCCTATCAATGAAAACTCCTAACATTTTGGGGGAAAAAAAAAAAAAAAATCTCCCTTTGTGGACTTGTTCATTTTAATTACGTACGTAATCAGTCTAGATTAATTGATTTATGGGATGAAGAGGAGTGTGATGTTATTGAATTCAATAAAAAAAACATGTTAGTAATGGGGTTTTAATTGAAGTCAACCGATCTACTTGACCAACTGGATCGACACAAACTTGGTTCACGTCCTAATCGTTGAAAATTTGTTTTAGATTAGAATATTGATCATCTCTTAAACAAGCTGTCAAGTTAAAAAGGCATTTTGATACTCATAGATGTTTTTTTTTTTTTTTTTTTTAATCGGCAATACTCATAGATGTTACAAGTTGTCTCGATAAGCTGCAATCTCCCGCTATTTTTTATTTTTATTTTTATGCAATTTGGGTTTCGTTTGTGATTTGCTCAATTCAAGTACATCGTCGAGGATTTAACCAAAATAAGAAACTCTTTTCCCATGAAAATTTGGACAATTGATCCACTTCTTTTATTGGAGTATATACAACTTAATATCAGACTGAGCACTTAATTAGAAGGCTTTTATGGGTAATTAACCGAAGAGTTGAGAATCCAGCTATACAAATCTTTTTAAGCCCAACCTTCTAGAGAAAGATTCAGTCGGAAAATTCGCATACAGATGGGGTGATATACGAGTCGAATTTAATGAGTTTCAAAACATTTTCAAGCTTAATTTGTTTATGAGATAAGCCGATTTCGAACGAGCTTAATTTAATCAAGCCAAACAAGAACTGATTTTGAGTAGCTTACAAAAACAAAGTTACTATCTTTAGGTAAATTGAAAAGTAAGTCCAATCATGAATCATATTCGAATTCTCCTTTTCCAAGATTTTTTGAGGATGTTATTTATAGCTCAAAAAGAAAGTAATCCACCTTTTTGTTTTGCTAGTTCTCACAAAGTTACTATCTTTAACTAGTTGGCTTCACTCATCCTGGAAATAATTAGTGTCCACCTTTTCAATAATAACATGTTTTTGTAAGAGAGGAATATCATTTTTTTCATTAATGACGTTCTTTGTTTTGGTCCAAAAGAAAAAGGAGCAATTTTTCTTTTCTTTTCATTTTTTTTTTTGTTTGGAGGAAAAGAATATTTTTGATAGTTGATTTTCACACTCCCTCTTTATAACTGCACTCTATTTTTTGTTGTTTTGTGATGTGAATTTACAAAATTAACCCTTCATTTGTATATTCTTTCGCACTTTGAAGGACAATTTGTAATTTTACAGTACAAGAAGACAAACAAAGAAGTGTAATTATAAAAAAGAAAGAGTGTGGAAATCATTCAAAGGTTTTTCTTCAAAACGAATGTTCTTATTATATTATTAGTGTGTGTATATATATATATGTATATATATTTATGGTAATTTATTAGTAAGATATCGGCCCCATAATTTGCTTAGTGGCAAAGCAAATACTCCTATTATATATTAGACGTCGTATCAGGCTATCAGCTTCTAGAAGAAAGATATTAGTGACCATTAACATTTAACAAGAAGATTAATTAGTATGCTTTTATGTCCAAATCATGATAATTAAAGGTCTCCCTAGAACCGGTCAATTGAAAAAATTTATATTGTACAATCTCTCTCCAACTTTTCTTTTCTCTGACTCATTTCTACAAGCATCTGCTAGGGTTTCCAGGTAGGGGGCTGGGGCTGCCACCTCACCCCACCCCACCCCACCCCTCACCCCTTCATTACCGGCCGTCCACTCCTTGCAATGACGAGTTGTTCGGCCGCTTGGTGAGATCCTCCAGCAAATAAGCCTCCAGAACTAGAGCTAGCGGCGGTTTGTTCGGTGACATGATTAAGGTTGGGGTTCAGTTTCCTCATCCTCTCTCTCTGGATCTGTCCCTTCCTGAGTTTGGTGCTCCCCATCGATGGCACCAATCGTCCACCTGCAGTCCGCCTATGTACTCTCTTTCCTAATATTTCTCACCGTGCGAGTTTTATCGGCATTATCAAGCCAGCCCAGCCTTGTCGTTTGGGTGTCGCTTGTTCGAACCCTGACAAGATTGTTGTTGTGGGACGAAGATAGTTGTTGGTATTGCTAGATGGTGGCGTGTAGTTGCTGTGATGATCTGCGATCTTGGTGATCGAATTTAGGAGTGTAGATCTGTTTCTGTAGGTTTTGGTTTGTTTTTCTCTGCCGCGTTGGTTTTTTTGGTTTCCTATCCCTGATGCAGGGCCGGCTCATAAGTTTTGGAAGCCGGAAGCGAACCTCTTGAATGAGGTCACCATATATTTTTCATATAAAAGTGGTCTACAAAGAGTCATAAAAAAAAAAAAACCAATACAAAAGATTTACCATTACAAAATAGAAGCATATAATTATGTTATTTTCTTTTTTCTTTTTTAACGCATTAGTGTTTCTAATGAATAATTCCACAATTTGGGCATATTTTGTGACTCTTAAATTTCAATTTGGCCTATTTTATGTAAAGGAGGCTAGTGCAATTTTTTTGGGACCATACATACACATATATATATAGGAATCCTAAAAATTTGGGGGCTCTCGTTTTTAATTTTTTTCAGGGGTCAGAAGCGCCCGCTTCCCTCGCCTTGGCTATAAGCCGGCTCTGCCCTGATGGGGCTGTTTCCTCCCCTTCAGGGGTTTCCTTTGGTTTGGTTGTGCGTTTTTTTGTAGCTTGATTCGCCTGTTATGTTGTGGGGTTCTTGATCTTCTTGATTTACCGTTTCTTCTATCAAAGAAAACTCCTAACATTTTGGGGAAAAAAAAAAGGTCTCCTTTGTGGACTTCTTGTTCATTTTAATTACGTACGTAATCAGTCTAGATTAATTGATTTAGGGGGATGCAGAGGAGTGTGATGTTTATTGCCTTCAATAAAAAAAACATGTTAGTAATGGGGTTTTAATTGAAGTCAACCGATCTGCTTGATCAACTGGATTGACACAAACTTGAGTCACGTCCTAATCGTTGAAAATTTGTTTTAGATTAGAATATTATTGATCATCTCTTAAACAAGCTGTCAAGTTAAAAAGGCATTTTGATACTCATAGATTTTATATTTTTTTTTTAATCGGCAATACTCATAGATGTTACAAGTTGTCTCGATAAGCTGCAATCTCCCGCTAATTTTTTTTTTTATGCAATTTGGGTTTCGTTTGTGATTTGCTCAATTAAAGTACATCGTCGGGGATAACCAAAATAAGAAACTCTTTTACCATGAAAATTTGGACAATTGATCCTCTTCTTTTATTGGAGTTTATACAACTTAATATCAAGTCGTATTCGGTTCTCTCATGACGAGGTAATTAACTTTTCTAAGAACCCATCTTCTTTCGTGTATAGCGTCTTTTTGTCATTATCGTTAAATTCTTTCACCGAATTGTGTCGTAATTATACATATCTAGATGCATATTTGCACAAATACTCATATTGATATAGGTGTACAATGGAACAATTTAGTATAAATTAAACACAAAAATGAGCACGGTCTCTAAAGTCCGATCTATATCTCTGTTGACGATTTTAGTTGCTTTGTTTTAGCATGGTGGGAAAGCAAGCGACTTTTAACACATGATGATGTAGCCTAGATATTATTAGATAACAGATGATTAATTTGACATTATCCTTGGGGCCAACAGCACGTGTATGGAAAAAACGGGTGCTATGTTATTATCAATAGGTTGCAATAAGGTGATCATCACACATTTTCCCTCCTTTTAAAAGTGCTATATTAAAGTGACTTCGAGCATCTCCAATCATAATTCATTTTAAAATTCAAATTTAAAATTTCGACAAAATCCACGAAAAATTCTCTCCAATCTTTGACCCAAATTCTTTCCCATTTTGGGTTTTACCCAATTCGTTTTTCAAATTTGAGACAACTCAAATCTCTTCCAATCCCCCCCCCCCCCCCCCCCCCCCAATATTTCAACAACTCTTTTCTCTTTTCAACGGCTCCTTCCATGCCATTTTGAGAGTATGGTGTTGGCTTTCCCAAGTTTAGATACCTGCAACTCTCTCTCTCTCTATCTCTCTCTCTCACACACACACACACACACGGCTGCCGCCGTCAGAACGAGTTCCTACATATGAAAAAG
The DNA here is from genome assembly GCA_019656275.1 of Rhododendron kiyosumense. Taxonomy (NCBI): domain Eukaryota; kingdom Viridiplantae; phylum Streptophyta; class Magnoliopsida; order Ericales; family Ericaceae; genus Rhododendron; species Rhododendron kiyosumense. Next base: position 584,911 of record BPLS01000658.1, read on the forward strand.
AAAGGAGGATATATGGATCAAAGTTTTGTGGGTGATGGTAAGTGGTAGAATGTTTGGGTGGTTGGCAGTGGTTATGGAGGTGGGCCGAGTTCTTCTTCTTCTTTTTCTTCATAAAAGTCAGTCACTCTCTACCCCAAATCAAATTTATTCCCTTATATTATTTACATTATTGCCATTGAATACTTAAAAATATATATGTATTTGGGTAAATGATCATTTTGCCATTGGAGTGAGCCTAACCCAAAATAAGTTTTTACCTAAATTTTGACCCAAATTTGTAGAGGTGTCAATCTCAACCCATATTTTGTAACCCGCCCAAATCCGCCTACTTATAACCCAACTCAACCTGCCCATATTATATAATGGGTTGATATGGGTTCAACCATATCAATCCATATTTATATGGGTTTAGGTGGGTTGAAAATTGGTTCAATATGGATTAGACTTAAAAGACCAAAAATGGCTTGTTTTAGATTTTATCACTGTGTCTCGCATCACTGGTACGAGTAAGGCAGCATGTAATTCTTTCCTTTCTATATTGCTATTCTTTCTTTTATACATTTCAATGGATTGTTGCAAATCAGGAAATAAATTCACTAAACTCTAGCTATAACCCATCAAAAAATTTCACGTGTTTTAAAAGGTGTAATTTTTTTTTATGCAAACTCATAAATTTTTTATAAAGACAAAAAATAAGTTAAAGAGCTGCCTTTTTTACATTTTTTTTTGTCTTTTTCAAAAAAAAAATTAAGTTTAGATCAATTTTTTTTTACTTTTTTAGTTTCTCTCGTCTATAAGAATCAATAAATCATAAAAGTTTGATGCAAAATTAACAAATACGAAAAAATTTAATGAAGACCAAAGAAAATCACTAACTACTTTTTATTCCAAACGCACCCTAAATCTAGTCCCATTCTTGCATTTTACTGAAACTGATAATAATTTATTTTGCATGTTGTGGAGGGGCCAGGGTAATACAACTGAAGTTCTGATCTATATCATTGCTGTTTGTTTTTTTTCTTTTTTGATCCGCTCATTGTTATTTGTTATCCGTATTGCTATTTGAAGCATCCACAAAGTGGATTCATATTCAACCCATATCGAGGGAAGATAGAGGAGAAGGAAAAGAGGGAAGGGGAGAGAAAAGGAGGAAAGGAAAAATAAATATTTAAAAAAAAGAAAAAAAGAAGGAAAACGGGGCGGGGCGGGGCGGGGCGGGTTTAACTTGTCCCATATTTGACCCAACCCATTTCAACTCACCCAAATTCGCCCAAACCCGCCAATTTGTCACCTCTACAAATTTGGATAAAATTTTAGGTCAAAGCTGGAGATGCTCTAAGCAACTCTAATGGGAGATGTCAAACATGACATGGACGGTGCAACGGTTACTTTTGGCATCAACTCACCTTCTAACCCATCTGCCTTCACTCATGTCAAAGCGGATGTGGCTTTGGCATGAACCTCCTGCATGCTAATTTTGGCAGCTACCTTCTCTCATGCCAAATTTCAAAAAGTAACTATTGAAGGTAAAAAGTTATTGTTAGAAAGTTTAAAACCTCTTCCGTACTACTTGTTTGAGTTTTTTTCCTTTTTAAATAAATAGGAGTTGGCATAAGGATTGGAGAAAAGATTTTAATGTCAAATTTGAGATGACAAAATGCCACATAAGCCTTCAAAAAAAAAATTGACATCTCCAATTTGAAGTCAAGTATTGGGAGATGTCAAACATGACATAGACAATGCTACGGTTACTTTTGGTATCAACTCTGCCACGACCTCAATTTTCAACATAAATAAATATTACATTTTTAATAAAGGAACCTCACGAATCGTGCATTACAACGTTTAACTAAGTCGAATCTTATTCGAGTCTTATTAACGGAAGTCCAACGGACCAAGGAATACATCGAGCCATCATAGGAAGTCAATTAGACAAGCTTGAGATAGTTTAGGAGGCGTCCAAAAGGGTTTAGAAGTGATTGGAGGTCTAAACAATCAACGAAGAAGCAAAAGGTGCAAAACTGGAGTTAAGCTCACTGTATCGATACGCGCTTAATCCGTATCGATACAATACGCTTTGACCAAATGATAAGCTAATGGTATCGATACGGCCTTAATCCGTATCGATACCACGGGGCTTCGGGTAGAACTTTCAGCAGATTTTCAGATGTCCTTTACAACCAAAATTCAACAATCAAGGGCACGATTCTACACTAAATCAACACATAAACATGTAAAAGAGGTAAAGAAGTCCCTACCTCACAATAATGGTCGAGATTCAAGCGTTTTAGAACGAGCCCTAGCTTTTTGAACTCCGAAACTTCGATTTAAACTCAACCCAAGGATCTCCGAGCTCAAGAACGCAATTCCAAGGCCGGAGAGAGGTTGTTTCTTGAAGATTTTAGGAGATGGAGTGGAGTTTTGGGTGAGAAGAGAGGAGTGAGAGAGATAGCCGGTGGGGAGAGGAGGAAGCCGGATGAGAAAAAGAAAAAGGGGGAGATGAAATTATCTCCTACTCCTCACACACTCATATTTATACCCAAGTATCTTTAAACTACACATTCACCCCCTCAACTCTCTACTCTTTCTAATCAAGCCACAATTTAATTAATCACCAAATAATCCCTATTTTCCCAATTAGGCATTTAATAATTAATTTCAAAAATCAAAATTATTCGGGTCTCTACAATCTACCCTCCTTAAAGAAATTTCGTCCCGAAATTTATAGCACAAGCCAACTAAAGACTATGCATCAAACATCCAAGTTCATGGCATAACATATATCATCAAACAGTAAGCTAACAATCAAAGATTGAAATCTTGAAACTCACATTGGTTAGTTCGGAAATAATTGTGGATACTTCTCCCTTATTTCGTCCTATCTTTCCCACGTTGACTCTTCTTTCCCAAGATGACTCCACAAGACTCGCACTAATGGAATGGTCTTACCTCTCAAGCGTTGCTCGCGCGAATCTAGGATACGTATCGGTTCTTCCCCATAAGATGCATCAGCTTCCAACTCGAGTTCGGACCACTCTAGAACGTGTGACAGATCTGGTTCATACTTCTGCAACATCGACATATGGAACACATCGTGAACGTTTGATAATCATGGTGGTAAGGCCAATCGATATGCAACTTCCCCAATCTTCTCGATAATATCAAACGGCCCAATATAACGCGGTGAAAGCTTGCCCTTTTGTCCAAAACGAGATAATCCCCGACGCGGCAATTGAAACGACCCGCTCTAGGGATTAGCATAAACTATCATAAAGAAAGCTAAGCAACAACCTTAATAAGATTCATTCCATAAACTCCAGATAAAGTAGACTAAATAGATTACATTTGGTTGCCAAAGTAAAATTTACAAAAGAACTATACAAGATGAGTTGCATTCACATATGAAACGACAACTCTCCAAAAATTGATTTACATCACAAAATAAACTATGTCAAAAGGACACCAAGCCAACCCTTGCCTGCGCTCCTATAGCCTGCCAGACCAGTAGTGCACCAAAAATCTACTTCAGATACCTGAAAAGATTGTGAGTGTTACTACTTCATTCAAGCGGAAAGCACAAAATAGTTTACACAAGAAAATATGGATCAAGTAATGCTTCCAATCATATTGAGCAAGAAACGATTCATTTTTCTCAAACCATTAAGTAAGCACAATATTTCAAGAAGCCATAGGGTTGCTTCCCTCGCAACCAGGAGTTATGATGGTACCGTGATCCTGTGAACGGGGTACTTTCAACAATTTATACCCTGTTTGTGTACAACAAACAAATAATTTATACCCTTCTTGTGTACATCAAGAAAAAGACTATTCCAATCAACAATACAGCTATGGCATGCTCTTGAATTAAAATCATGTCTCAAGCAACTTGATCCATATCCACAACCATCAAAAGTTCCCAACATTCGCAGAAATGTACAAATTTATTTTTGGCAAGCCAACTTCAATGAAATAGCACACTCACCTTAGAGATCCAAAAGACAAAAGCGAAAAGCCTCCTTCTCAACCTTGAGGTGGAGACTCGTCCCCCGATCCTAAAATATGAATGAGACTACACTTAGAATAATTCATGCTCCAACTTATGATATAATGCAAGTAAAATGATGGATGATGTGTTCAATGAGATTTTATACAAGAATTTCCAAGAATAAGGCTTAGTCCATGACCAACATGAACGCTTTTGATCATATCCATTACATAATCATGAATTCTAAGAATTCCACTTAAACCGTTGAAAAGTTAACTTCTTCCTCTTCAAATCGACAGGTCATTCATAAAAAATGGAGTTCGGGTAACCTTACCACGGCCTCGCGATTATAACTTAACGATTACTAAAACTAGGGCAGAGCCAGATTTTAAGTAAACTTTAACAGCAAATCTGTTATTGCTCGGGCATATAACCACAGCGCACAGGTTGCACTGTTGGAAAGCCCTACAAGTCTAGTTTTCAGCAAAGAAAGCGGAATGTGATTTCGAGTCTTGAGCTAGAAGATATGACTGTTTCCCTAACTTGTGTCTGAGCAGTCAGCAATACGAGTTTCACAGCAGCAGTTCGGTGCGTGATTTTTAACATTTTATCCTCTTTGAAATAAATTTTGAAAATTTTACCCAATCAACTAGACATGCATATCCATCTCCAGTAAAAATTTCAGAAAATTACAAGGTCGGCAAGTTAGTGAGAAAAATTCGTTAAGAACAGGACAGATTCAGTCAAGTTCAAGCTCTAATTAACATACCCATAAGCCACACAAATTTGCTAGGTTAAAAATCCATTCTCCTAAGAACTAATTGGGATTTAAACTACAAGAATATCCAAGTATATGCATGTTTGATCAAATCCAAAACATAAATTAGGTGTAATATAGAGTTTACCTTCAATTAGATTTTCCCCAAATTTTTTTCCCCTTCTCCTTCCTTCCTTCCTTCTTCTTCTTCTTCTCTCTCTCTCTCTCTCTCTCTCTCTCTCTCTCTCTCTCTCTCTCTCTCTCTCCCTGTTATACAGAAAGAAAAGAACGGTGGAGGGGTGTAAAATACCTAGAAAGCTTATTAGAGAAGATTTAGGAGAAGATTTATCCCATATGGTTGGGTGCATGGGTTTCCAATGGGCCATCACTAATCCTTACCCTTCATTCCATCTAACAAGACGAATCTCTTTTAATTAACTTAATTAAACCCTTAAACTTAATCTCTTTTTTTTTTAAACTTAACTAAATCCTCAAATTTAATCATGTATCGATAAATAATTAATGAATGATATGCGAATAATAACACAACACGTGTATCCAATAGCATGACCTATGCAACATAAAGTTAAATGACATATGCGATGCACGTGCATGCTCGGAATGGGTGTTACAGCGATACCTTAAGAAACACGTGATCTCCCACTTCAAACGATAACGGTCTGCGACGACGATCGGCGCAACTCTTTTGTCTACTTTGTGCGGTTAACAACCGTTGGCGAATCACTTTCACTTGCTCGGTAGTTCTCTTTTGCGCTCCAAGAAGACGTTTACGAATTGCTTTCATGCTCTCAGAAGTTTCTTGGATCAATTCCGGCCCAATTAACGTAGCCTCGCCCAACTCGGTCCAATAGACGGGTGATCGACACGGTCTCGCATATAAAGCTTCATACGGTGCCATTTCGATGCTAGATTGATAACTATTGTTGTACGCAAATTCAACTAACGGTAGGTGATCCTCCCAACTACCTCGAAAATCCATAACACACGCCCGAAGCATATCTTCTAGAATCTGAATTGTTCTCTCCGATTGCCCATCCGTTTGAGGGTGATACGCGGTGCTAAACAAGAAATTTGTGCCAAGAGCGGCCTGTAGACTCTGCCAAAAGCGCGCGGTAAACCTTGGGTCTCGATCCGATACGATAGAAACGGGGATCCCATCAAGACGGATAATCTCACGGATGTATAAACAGCTAAGCGTATCAATCGAATCGGTAACATGAATTCGTAAGAAATGCGCGGACTTAGTCAGTCGATCAACTATCACCCAAATGGCATCATGCCCCTTCGGCGATCTCGGTAAACCGGTAACGAAATCCATAGTCACATTCTCCCACTTCCACTCGGCCACTGGTAATGATTGCAACTCCCCCGCAGGTCGTTGATGCTCGGCTTTAACTTGTTGGCACGTAAGACACCTGGACACGAAGATGACGACATCTCTCTTCATTCCCGGCCACCAAAACTGTCTACGCAAGTCATGGTACATTTTCGTTCCTCCCGGATGCACAGCTAACGGTGAGTGGTGAAATTCCCTCAAAATTTCCTCCCGACACGAAATGGGTACGAACAATTTTCCTTGGTATCGCAAACCTTGATCGGCGTGAATCATCCACCCCTCTCGAGCTTTCCCGCTAAGAAACTTAGTACGAAACTCATCCGCTTCTTCATCTTGCTGTTGGGCCTCAATCACTCGAGTCGACAAGGTTGATTGGACGGTTAAATTGCACAAAGTGACTCCATCACGGACCTCTTCAATGTAGCGCATACGAACCTAAGTCGTTCATTGTTTTCCACTCGAGAATGGCTAAGTTCGCAAGTTGTGTTGACTTTCTACTCAAGGCGTCTACTACCACGTTCGCCTTACCCGAATGATATTGCAATTCAAAGTCGTAATCTTCTAAATGTTCCATCCAACGGCGTTGACGTAGATTTAGTTCTTTTTGGGAAAACAAGTACTTTAGGCTTTTATGATCGGAAAAGACTTCGAACCTCTCACCGTAAAGGTAATGACGCCAACTTTTCAAAGCGAACACGACAGCTGCAAGCTCTAAGTCATGAGTTGGGTAGTTCCGCTCGTGAGTCTTTAATTGCCGCGATCCATACGCCACCACTGGCCCTAATTTCATCAAGACGCACCCCAATCCCTCTTTCGAAGCGTCACAATACACGGAATAACCAATTCCCCGTTCGGGCACAACCAAAACCGGCACGGTAGTCAATCTCTTCTTCAACTCCTGAAAGGCCGTCTCACACGCATCACTCCAAACGAAACGAGTCCCCTTACGAGTCAATTTAGTCAATGGAACCGCTAGTCGAGAGAAATCGAGTACGAAACGACGATAATACCCAGCTAAGCCCAAGAAGCTACGAATTTCGAACACATTCTTCGGCCGTTGCCAACTCATCACTGACTCTATCTTTCCCGGATCAACGGACACCCCATCCTTCGATACAACGTGACCCAAAAACTTGACCTCGGACAACCAGAATTCACATTTGCTAAGCTTGGCGTACAAACGGTGCTCTCTCAAGAGTTCAAGAACGATAAAAATGTGAGATTGATGTTCTTCCTCTGAAGATGAGTAGATAAGAATGTCGTCCACAAAGACAACTACGAAGTGATCAAGATAGGCACGAAAGATACGGTTCATCAAATCCATAAAAGTTGCTGGTGCATTTGTCAAACCAAAGGGCATAACAACAAACTCATAGTGGCCATATCGAGTACGAAAAGCAGTTTTAGGAATGTCTTCCCTTTGAACTCTCAACTGGTGATAACCGGACCTCAAATCGATCTTAGAAAAACAAGTGGCGCCTCGAAGTTGGTCAAACAAGTCGTCGATTCTAGGCATAGGGTACTTATTTTTAATGGTGACGCGATTCAATTTTCAGTAATCGATACACAAGCGAAGCGACCCATCCTTCTTTTGAGCAAACAAAGCCGGTGCTCTCCACGGTGATGTACTTGGACGGATAAACCCCAAACCCTCCAATTCTTGCAATTGAACTTTCAATTCTCTCAACTCGGCGGGAGCGAAACGATAAGGAGGTACGGAGATAGGAGCGGTACCAGGAAGCAAATCTATAGTGAATTCAATCTCTCTCTCAGGTGGTATGCCGGGTAATTCCGTCGGAAACACATCTGGAAAATCACAAACGACAAGGGGTAACTCCCCACGCGTGGATACGTCTTCATCTAAGGCCAAACTGGCTAACAGAGCATACATCGACTCACGCGCCCGAGACTCGCATAGATACGACTCTATCGGTTCCCGACGCTCCCCGAAGAACTCAAAACAAGAACCCCCAGGCAGACAAATATGAACCCGACGCTTGAAGCAATCTATAGTAGCATGGAACGTCGACATCCAATCCATTCCCAAAATGAGGTCAAACCCTGACATATTCAGCACGATAAAATCGAATGTAAAATGGCGATCCTGAATAACAAGCTCACAATCTCGGCAAATACGATCTAACGGTGATCTACCTCCTATAGGTGTGTCAACAAACAATGGAGGACTAATACTTTCGATTTCCAACCCCAAAGCACAGGCAATAGATGCAGCAATGAATGAATGCGATGCTCCTGAATCAAATAACACTCTAGCAAAGGAGTTAAACAAGAGAAATGTACCCCTCACAACCGAAGTGTCCGGGGCCTGAGAAGTGACAGGAGGTGGTGGAGGCGGAATAGCAGAAGTGATAGCAAATGCCCTTCCCTGAGTGGTCTGACCCTGAACGTGTCCACCCCGATGACCAGAGCCCTGAGTAGGTGTAGACGAACTAGCTCCTCTCTCAACTTGAGATCCCTGAACCGAAGTGTTCTGACGAAAGTGAGATTGTTGCTGTCTCTGAGTACCGCGAAACGATTGCCGGCCAGAACCCTGTCCACCCCTCAACTGCTGCACCGATCCCGACTCACTACGAGCTCCATCCCCACGTGGGCAATTCCTAGCAAAATGACCGGGCTTCCCACAAGTAAAGCACGTGTTCAACAATCACGGGCATTGGGCGCGAATGTGCCCCGTCTGACCACACTCGTGGCATACGATCGAAGTTCTATTAGAAACTCCCCGAGTCCCGAACGAAGATGAAGGTGGAGGCCTAAAGTTTGATGGACCCTGCAAAACCGACGATTGATCTCGTTGTCTCTTTCTCCCTTGACTTCTGAAACTTCCTGACGAAGAACTCATACCTCCCAATGGTTGTCTTGGTTCCCAAACCTTAGTATTTTTAGGTGCCTCCCTCGGTGTCTCAATGCTCCTCGCACATTCAACGACTTCGGAAAACCTCCCTTTGCGTTGTGCCATAACAAACTTCTTCACGGTATCATGTAAGCCCCTCTCAAATCGCCTACATTTTCTCTCTTTGGTAGCTACTAACTCCGGTGCAAAACTGGACAAGGATTGAAATTTTAAGGCATATTCCGACACGGTCATATTCCCTTGCTCTAACCTTTCGAACTCATCTCTCAATTGGTCACGACTCGTTTCCGGAAAGTATTGCTCCTCGAAGAGCACCTCAAATTCGGCCCAAGTTAGGTTCTCAACATCTGGCTTGTTTGCTTGAGCCGCAGTCCTCGCCGCTCTCTTCGCATCCTTTCGTGATTCTAGTATCGATTCCCACCATTCATTCGCTTCTCCGGTGAGTTGAACCGCCACAATGTTGACCCGCAAGTCATCCTCCGTGATCTGAAGAGCTCTAAAAAGTTTTCAAATTTGGGCTAGCCAATGATCGGCCACAAGAGGGTCACTGCTCGAACCGTCGAAGGTAGGTGGATTTCTTCGGCTAAACTCCCTCATTGCTATCATAGCATGACTATCGGTGTTTTCCTTTGGAGCAGGATTTAAAAGGTTTGCAGCCGCAAGAGCCGCAACGAAGTCCCTGGCAAAAGGATTTTGGACTACCGGAACTTCTTCCTCCCGACCGTGTTCGGTCCTTTCCCCCAGATTCCCACTCAGATTTTCCCCATGATAGCTAATCTCATCCTCAATCGGTGCTTCTCGGCCACGACCACGGCCACGACCGCGACCACAGCCACGACCACCCCTACTTTCGACTTCGCCCGCCCTAGCACGCGTTCTTAGAGGCATCTAGCTACAAGTTATAAGAAAATAAGGTTTATCAATCACAACAATATCTAATGAGGTCAAGACCTCCAACTATCCCAACACGGGTCAAAGCCACTCTACGCCACTCTACGGTATTGAAATGCAATGTCACATAAGCCAAGTAATGTCAATGCACACAAGCACACATGTGGTATTTTAAGAGGCGTGGCATTTTGAACCCATGAGACTAAAAGTCTCCCTACGGTTTCAAAATATTCAAACCTAGATGCTCTGATACCAATTTGTTGAACCCATGAGACTAAAAGTCTCCCTACGGTTTCAAAGTATTCAAACCTAGATGCTCTGATACCAATTTGTCACGACCTCAATTTTCAACATAAATAAATATTACATTTTTAATAAAGGAACCTCACGAATCGTACATTACAACGTTTAACTAAGTCGAATCTTATTCGAGTCTTATTAACGGAAGTCCAACGGACCAAGGAATACATCGAGCCATCATAGGAAGTCAATTAGACAAGCTTGAGATAGTTTAGGAGGCGTCCAAAAGGGTTTAGAAGTGATTGGAGGTCTAAACAATCAACGAAAAAGCAAAATGTGCAAAACTGGAGTTAAGCTCACTGTATCGATACGCGCTTAATCCTTATCGATACAATAATCTCTGACCAAAGGATAAGCTAATGGTATCGATACGGCCTTAATCCGTATCGATACCACGGGGCTTCGGGTAGAACTTTCAGCAGATTTTCAGATGTCCTTTACAACCAAAATTCAACAATCAAGGGCACGATTCTACACCAAATCAA
>BPLS01000658.1:595567-614914 GCA_019656275.1 Rhododendron kiyosumense
CACATAAACATGTAAAAGAGGTAAAGAAGTCCCTACCTCACAATAATGGTCGAGATTCAAGCGTTTTAGAACGAGCCCTAGCTTTTTGAACTCCGAAACTTCGATTTAAACTCAACCCAAGGATCTCCGAGCTCAAGAACGCGATTGCAAGGCCGGAGAGAGGTTGTTTCTTGAAGATTTTAGGAGATGGAGTGGAGTTTTGGGTGAGAAGAGAGGAGAGAGAGAGATAGCCGGTGGGGAGAGGGGGAAGCCGGATGAGAGAAAGAAAAAGGGAGAGATGAAATTATCTCCTACTCCTCACACACTCATATTTATACCCAAGTATCTTTAAACTACACATTCACCCCCTCAACTCTCTACTCTTTCTAATCAAGCCACAATCTAATTAATCACCAAATAATCCCTATTTTCTCAATTAGGTATTTAATAATTAATTTCAAAAATCAAAATTATTCAGGTCTCTACAAACTCACCTTTCAACCCATATGCCTTCACTCATGTCAAAGCTGATGAGGCTTTGACATGAACCTTCTGCATGCCAATTTTGGCAACTACCTTCTCTCATGCCAAATTTTAAAAAGTAACCTTTGAAGGTAAAAATCTATTGTTAGAAAGTTTAAAACCTCTTTCGCAGTACTACTTGTTTGAGGGTTTTTTTTTTAAATAAATAGAATTTGGTATAAGGGTTGAAGAGGAGGTTTTAATGTCAAATTTGAGATGCCAAAATGCCACATAAGCCTTCAAAAAAAATTTGACATCTCATATTTGAAGTCAAGTGTTGGAGATGCTCTCTACAATGGGAGATATCAAAGCTGAGGTGGACAAGTTAACGGTCATTTTTTGCATCAACTTTTAATCTAACCAATCTGCCTTATCTGTCTTCACTCATGCCAAAGCTCACGTAGCTTTGACATCTCTCACTTCCATGTTAATTTTGACATCTACCTCTCCACATGTTAATTTTCAAAATTACCTTTGGAAGTTCAAAAAAAATTCTGCCGTTCGAGGATTTTTTTTTTTCCTTTTCCTTTTTAAGTTTGAGCTCTATTTTTTTGACACAAGGGTTAGAGAGGGAGAACTTGACGTCAAATTAGAAATGTCAAAAAAAATTTGACATCACCAATTTGACATCTCCTGTTAGAGCATCTCTAACAAAAATGTCAAATGCCTATGTAGCATTTGACGTGTCATCTCTCATGTCGAATTTGACATTAATGTCAAAATTTATCGTTCACTGTTTTACTCTCCAAAATTTCCTTAGATAATAATTTTGACATGATGGTTGGAATGAGCTTTTTGAAGATGTCAAATTGTCACATATTGCCATCCAAAGAAATTTAACATGCTCAAATTTGAAGGAATTTGAAGACCGTCACCCGAAAAATGTCAAGTACGAACTCTCTTCTCATGTCCCAATCAACACCAGGTTCATGAATCTCTCTCTCTCTCTCTCTCTCTCTCTCTCTCTCTCTCTCTCTCTCTCTCTCTCTCTCTCTCTCTCTCTCTCTCTCTCTCTCTCTCAATAGTGATAGTTCATTGAATATATATACACCAAACAAAGTAACTTCATAAGTAGATGTCCGATGATTAATGCCTGAAATTTAAAGATATATATCCCTCTTAAAAAATAGTTCCGAAATTTCTTAGATGCAAGCTTTTAATTTTTCCTGTGACACCGGTTCATATTAGGCTTTTTCTGACCTTAAATTGACCTGTTATGTCGTGAATGATTAAATTGATTCACCAAAAATTAGTCAAGTTGCGTACGAATTAGTCCGGACATCTTGAGTTATCAAATTAAAAAAGAAGAAGAAAGAGGAATAGTAAACAATGTTTTGCAAATAAACTGAGAAATTGGAACTAACACCAAATAATCGTGATATCATTCATGGGCCATGCTTACCCGGTTACCCTCACAAAATGCACTAGATTGCACCCTATTTTGCCAGAGAGGGGCCGTGGGGCATACTCGAGTACTAGCAGTTAATTCGCGCTTGAAATTTAGGGTGTGTTTCATTTACTAAAATAAGTATTTATTTTTGGTATATTGTACAACTTTTTGTTGAATTCTTTTTATCTTTTCCCGTTTTCTAATAATATTCATCTTTTACTTATCAAAAAAGTATTTATTTTTGTCCAAGATACAGAACTAGGGGTCTAAATATTAAACAATTTCCTAATTGTCCAAGAGGCGGAACAAGGAATATTTATAAACCAGAAACAATGATGTTCGATGATATTTGTCAGACTTGAGAGTCGATAGCAATGGCCCATAGATGCCCTGTTCCAATCTTTAAGGACCCTAAAGCCAAGCTCTCTCTTTCTTCCTTAGGAGCACACACATATCCGCCCAAGCAACTTTAGCACCAGCAAATTTTAACTCATTTCTAGACCATAAGAAGGATCGTACCATCTTCTCAATATCCTCAAGAATTTTCCGAGGCTAAATGAAAATGGAACTCTAGAAAATTTGGATACTAAACAGGACAGAGTTAATTAATAAGCTGAGCTCCACCACCACAAGAGAGCAACTTATTGGTCCGAGACTTAACTCTATGCAGAATTTTATCCAAAAGAATTTGGCAATCCAAAGCATGAAGTCTTAGTTGTGATGAGTGGAACACCTACTTGAGAGGGAGCACATGCACCCGCAGGAATGGATAAGATAATCTGACGTAAGGTCCTTTTTTTTTGTTTTTGTATCAGCAGACACCGCAGCAAAGTACGCACAGCACTTGTGAAGATTAGGCCTTAGCCCACACACTGAATGGAATTCATTCAACATACTACTGTACTACTTATATATAATCTGAAAAAGAGGGAGTAGGATCTGCACCACTCATGATGAAAAGGTCGTCTGCAAATATGAGGTGAGAGAGAGGGAGAGCCCTGCCCTGCTGCATTTGGGAGGGATGATAGGAGAATCCACCCTTTTGGACGAGAAAAGGAATTTCTCGCAAAAGCAAGGAGGCTTAACTTCTGAGAACACAAAACACACGCCATAATTGCTCAAATTTACAAGTACTACATTATAGTTGATAGTACAACGAAACAATTTAGGGCTCCACAAAGATATAATCCAATCGCTGCCCATCTTCAGCCTCCCATTTATAGTTAAATACCTAGGTTTACAATAAATAAATAAAAAAACTATAAAACCTCAGAGAAACCCAAATAATTTACACAGGATCAACTTTAAAGCAGAGGCATCAGAAAGCACTGTTCCGCACTGTTCAAACACACAAGCAGCCCTCAAATTAAACGAATTGGGAGAAGATCACCCATCAGAAAGTCCATCAGAGTTGTACGCACACGGAGTTTCACATGGGATTGTGGAGGCTGGGCTCAGGGGGGCCTCCGTTTCCTTCTCTCTTCTTTGCTGTCGAGACCGCTGGTTTGATTAAATCATCCCAGATCTGGTTCTTGATCCGATTCTGGCCCCTCCTTGGTGGAATTATCGGCTTGGATGGCCCTGGTTTGGGTTTGGGTTTGGGTTTGGGCTGGGACGTTGCGATTTCCATTTGCAACAATCTGGTGAGGGCGATCGTGAAAGAAGGAAGAACAGAGAGGAAAACAGTGGAAGGCGAGGTGAAGGCGAAGTGAAGAGAGTGATATTTATAGGCCAAAACAGATAAACTCTTTCTTTTCTTTTGGGCAAACTTCACTGACCTCCCCTGAGGTTTCTGACACCAACAGAAACCTCCCCTGAGGTTTCTGAAATGACACTGCCCTCTCTTCCTTTACCTGACAATACCAAGGGACCCCCCTCTCCGTTACCTACACGTTAGAAACGGACGGAAAAGGTGATTTTGGACCTTAGTTTAGTTCATCTTTAGTCTTGTTTTCCAATCATTACCCTACTTCTTTCACCAATCATTACTCTATTTCTCTAATTATTACTTTCTTATTTATCTTTATCTCTCTTCAATCATTACCCCTCTCTTTAATCATTATTTTGTTTATCTCTTCACCCAATACTAAAACTAAACTAAACTCTCAACCAAACAAAACCGATGTCATTATACTATACTTTTTACAATATCTATACTACCCTCACCAGACTCTTTACCTTCTTTATTTATAAAATATAAAATACAAATATCGTTATACTTTGTATTCGTTTCACTTTGAGATTTTGTCCTTATTTAAAAGAATTTACATTTGTTAATTTTCAATCAAACTTTTTTGAATTATTGGCTTGTCTCAATACGAGAAATTAAAAAAGTAAAAAATTAAAGACTTTTACCAAATATTTTGAGAAATTCAATATTTTGGGTAAAAGTAATAATTTTATATTCTTTTGATTTCTCTCGTTGAGACAAACCAATAATCCATAAAAATTTAACACAAAACTAGCAAATACAAAAAAAAAAAAAAAACTATGAACAAAAATAAAAAAGCCTAAAAATCTCACAAACAAACCCCGTAAAAACCAAAAAGCCTAAAAATCCCACCAATAAACCCATACCCTCCGTTGCCAATAGTTTGTAGGATTTTTAGGCTTTTTGATTTTTACGGGATTTGTTTGTGAAATTTTTAGGCTTTTTAGTTTTTGTTCATAGTCGAATTTTTTCATGCGGATTTGTTTGTGGGATTTTCAGGCTTTTTTATTTTTGTTCATATTTGAATTTTTTTTGTATTTGCTAGTTTTGTGTTAAATTTTTGTGAATTATTGGTATGTTTCAACGAGAGAAATCAAAAGAACATAAAATTCTTACTTTTACCCAAAATATTGAATTTCTCAAAATATTTGGTAAAAGTCTTTAATTTTTTACTTTTTTAATTCCTCTTATCGAAACGAACCAATAATTCAAAAAAGTTTGATAGAAAATTAATAAATGTAAAACCTTTTATTGAAGGACAAAATCTCAAATTGAAATGGGTACAAAGTATAGCGATATTTGTATTTTATATTTTAGAAATAAAAAGGGTAAAGAGTCTGATAAGGGTAGTATAAGTGTTGTAAAAAGTATAGTACAATGACATCGGTTTTGTTTGGTTGAGAGTTTAATTTAGTTTAGTTTTGATATTGGGTGGAGAGAGAAATAGAGTAATGATTGAAGAGAGTGGTAATGATTGAAGAGAGATAGAGATAAATGAGAAAGTAATAATTAGAGAAATAAGATAATGATTGGTAAAAGAAGTAAGGTAATGATTGAAAAACAAGACTAAAACTAAACTACACTAAGGACCAAAATCACATTTTCTGTCCGTTTCTAACGTGCAGGTAACGGAGAGGGGGGTCCCTTGGTATTGTCAAGTAAATGAGGGGAGGGCAGTGTCATTTCAGAAACCTCAAGGGAAGTTTCTGTTCGTGTCAGAAACCTCAGAGGAGGTCAGTGAAATTTGCCCTTTTCTTTTCTTTCTTTTTTTTTTTTGAAAAAAAACCGAAATGGTCCCTGTAGTTTAGTGTTTGTGTTAATTTGGTCCCTACAGTTTAAATTTGCTCGATTTACACTCTGTAATTTTCATTTTGTTCAAATTTAGTCCAATTACTAACTACCGTTAACCCTAGACACAAATGGATTTTTTTTTAGTGAATTACCGAACCCTTTCTTCTCGAGCCTCGCAAATCTAAAGTTTTTTCCTAAAAAGCAAAACGGAGTCACTTTATTCTAAAAATTGGGTTCTCTGGCCCGTGTTCTTTTTCCCAAAATACTTGAATTATTCTTCCGATATTCAAGAGGTAACCAGGCATACTTAAACTCTATGCCCGGTGGAGATAAAAAAAATTTATAAACCTCTTTTGTCGCCCGAACTATGGCCAAACTTGATTCTCCTTTACCTAGAGATATGTAGGTAGCTTGATGAAAACTCGATCCATTTTGAAAATAAAATCCACTTCATTTTCTAAAATTCAAATATTTTTCAAAAATATCCGAACCCCTTTTATAGAACACAAAACTCCTTATTTTTCCTTTTTTTTCAAGAACCATGTCGCAATTCAAAGGAATTAGATCACTTATTCAGGCCCTAATCCTTCTCACTCCTTCCCCCAGATGGTGAACGAGACATGTTTCGGTCGAAGGTAAAATCCTAAGCGCGACAAATGGAGAATGGAAGCCGTGAAAAAAATGAAGAATGAAACAATAAGGCTCTGTGTTTTGGTTCAGAGATATATGAGGGTAAGAGGAGAATGACATATTATGGTTTTAACCCTAGAAAGGGGACCCATTCGTGTCTTGGGTTAACGGAGTCTAACAACAGTTAATAATGGACTAAGTTGGAACAAAATGAAAACAACAAAGTGTAATCGAGCTAATTTAAACTGCATGGACCCAGTTAACACAAACACTAAATTACAAGGACCATTTCAGTTTTTTTTCCTTTTTTTTTTTTCCAAAACGATAACAAATGATATTATAGATTCAAGAAATAGTAGATCAATACGAAACTTCATCTCTAAACAAATGATCAAGAAACCAAACAGAAGAGGACTCAGTGTAAAGACTACACCAAACTCCAACTAAACCCATTGCTCTAAACAGTCGGAGCACTGCATAAAACAACAAAAAACACTCACACATGGGTGATAGAAGCCGCACAAACGGGGTGAAATCCCACATAGGGGACACCAAAGAAGAGAACAAAAAAGAGAAAAATTGGTAAAGAAATTGAATGGAGTCCGCCGTACCGGAGCAGACTTCATTCACCAACCTAGTTCTCTCCTACTCTGGTGGGGGAGGACGCCTTCAACGCACACGATCTACAAGACACTAACTCCAAAAGCCGTCGGACTACACGGTGGAGGAGGGGAGGCGGATAATGGATTGAGGAGGATATGGATGGGGGTGAAGGGGAAAGGAGAGAAAACCTCTGAGATCTAAGATTGAGAGATGAAAAAATTGCACGAGGGGGAGAAATCTCTCCCCTCCTGTCACCCATTGGAGCGTAACACCCTGGGGGAGGGGAAGGAGGAAATGCAGGGCAACGACTTCTTTAGGGCTAGAGAGAAAAAAAAAACAGATTACTTGGCTTGGCTGGCAAGGAGTGACATGATAGCCAAAATAACCCGGATCAGTGCTACAGCCACCACAAGCCATGTGGAATTCACTATGGACTCCACACAGATGATTCGAGCCGTTTAATAAATTTCTTTTTAAAAAATCAAGTGGGCAACGCGAAACATTAGCTCAATCCGATATATGTAGATTCTCGGATCAAGCTTCTCATCATTGAAAAATTGAAAAAAATGGAAAGATTGGTTTTTTGGTGTACAGAAAAATGATAAGCTTGATCCAAGCACCTACACATATCGGATAGAGCTGATATTCCACGATGCCCACTCGGATTTTTTAAAAAATTATTGTACTGCTCGGATCATCTGTGCGGGACTCGGAGTTGGCCCCACACAGCGTGCAGTGGCCGACCATCACATTTTGGTGTGGCTGCGGGCTGTAGACTTTCTATCCACGCTTAAACATATTATTTTTGAGTTTGAAATACCTTCTTTTTCCTAAAGTTCTTTTTACTGTTCATCTGGAACAGCACTTGAGTCCACACTATGTGGGGACAGTATAGATTCTTTTTGATCTTAAGAGTTTGTTTGATTAAATAAGCTAATTGACTTATTTTTTTATTTTTTTATTCAAAAAAGATTATATTTATTAGTTTTGCGTCAAATTTTTGTAAATTATTGGTTCGACTCGACAAGAGAAATCGAAAAAGTTTAGAATTATGGTTCAAATCTATTTTTTTTTAAAAAGACAAAAACAAATCAGCTTATTAGCTTATTTTTTTCAATTGGCTTATTTAGATGTTAAAAACCATTTAATTTTCTCTTCGTTTTGGGATTCTTTTTTAATGTGCATGGTCGTTAATTTTAGATTTGTGAAAACTTTATATTCAACTCAAAACATTTGTTATCAATTGATCTATAAATTCATACTCAAATAATATGAGACCATATATTCTTTAACACCCCTCTCATGTGCAACCGCAATTTAGGTTTGTCGCGTGTAATTAGTTATAGTATTGTCTATTTTCGTGCAACTTCTTTCTGGGTTTGTATGTTCTCGTAGAGTTTTGACTATTTTAAGTTTGATTTTGATTAATTGAACCCTCTAATACCATGTGAATATGTTATATCCAATCAAAAATTAATTGAGTGAAGAGATTTCTCATGTTATTAAGATATCTCTCGTTCTATTCTTTACTTGAACAATATTAATTTAAGGGACTATAAAAAAAATATTAAAGGACTACTATTTATTAAGGGACTATTCTATTACTTCTGTGAGTTTTATACTTGGTGATTGGTTGACTTGTTTATAAGACATTAGATTATGTGTTATTGTACTTTTTTTTTTAATCCGCATGTGTTATTGTACTTTACTAGCACTACTTTATTGGATTTCTAATTTAATAGTAATTCTTGTCACATTTAATTTATGAACTAGTTAATCCATACAATAAACAAAAGGCTTTCAACTCATGCATGTGTATTTATATACTCTCCAACTCCAAGTCCTTGTTTTGAAATACTCCTTGAAAAGGTACTGGAGTACTATTCAACAAAATAATAAGGGGCCGGAAGGAAATAAAAAGTTGGTCTTCGTCGGTAGTAGAATTTTCAAGCTCAGTCCCAGTCCAGTAGTTCCAATTGGACAAAATTGATGTTATCATTGCGGGGGACATTGATGGACAGATCAATTTAATACGGCAAGAGTATGTGGTACGTGTTCATATAAGAGAGAGAGAGAGAGATATTAATACCATGGATGTTCGCGGTTTGCATTGGATCGGATTCATAAAAATTTGAGGACCGAATCGTTAATCATAGTTTTTGCAAAAAGAAATTCGTGTCCGGATCAAAAATTCTACGGCCCGATTTCAATTCAATCAGTGACTCGAGAATTGGTTACGATTTTATCCACGGATTACATTACATAAACAAGAAAAATAAACACCGAACAGAAAAAATAAATCTTCCATCAAAAGCAAAATAAAGTAAGTATTTGATTACGCTCTTCTAAGAACGGTGTGGAGGTTCTCAACGAGGAGAATAGAAATGAACTACTGCACTGAAATTTCGCTAAGGTTACTTTACTTATACAAAAAGAGGTTCTAAACGAGGAGAATAGAAATGAACTATTGTACTGAAATTTCAATAAGGTTACTTCACTTATAAAAAAAAAAAATACGCTTTACCCCTATGTTTTATATAGACCTACCCTATATCGCATTGTTATGATAAAATAGTAAAATTGGTTAAAAAAAAAATGAAGTTTAAATAGTATTGGCTATATAGCAAAGACACTTCTGAGTCCAATATTCTTTTTTTTTTGACAAGATGTCCAATATTCTTTAGGTAAATTGAAAAGTAAGTCCAATCATGAATCATACTCGAATTCTCCTTTTCCAAGATTTTTTGAGGATGCTATTTAGTAATAGCTCAAAAGAGTAGTAATCCACTATTTTTTGCTAGTTCTCACAAAGTTATTTCTTTAACTAGTTCGCTTCACTCATTAATTAGTGTCCACCTTTTTAATAACATGTTTTTGTAAGAGAGGAATGGCATGGTTTTCAAAAAAAAAAAAAGAGAGAGAGGAATGGCATTTTTTTCATTAATGAGGTTCTTTGTTTTGGTCCAAAAGAAAAAGGAGCAATTTTTCTTCTTTCTTCTTTTTTTTTTTTTTTTTTGAGGAAAGGAATGTTTTTGGTAGTTGATTTTCACACTCTCTTTTTTTCTCTTGTGATGTGAATTTACAAAATTAACGTTTCATTTGTATATTATTTCACACTTTGAAGGACAACATTGTAAATCCACATCACAAAAAAAGAAAAAAAAGAAGAAGTGTGATTAGTAAAAAAAAGGAGTGTGAAAATCACTCAATGGTTTTTCGTCAAAACGAATGTTATTATATACTACCTCTGTCCTTTTTTAAATGTCCTCTTCATTTTTGCATGTCATTTTTAATTACCTATATTTCTTAATATGTATTTGTTAAAAATATGCAATATACATCTTGTTTGATATATCCCAACTATTTCTATAAGATAATGATTTTAAAAACAAAAAGCATAATATAAGTTAAGAAATATAAGCAATTGAAAATGACAAGTAGAATTGTAATGGACATTTAAAAGGACACGGAGGGAGTACCGGAGTAGTATATATATGATAATAATTTACGAGTAAGCTATCGGCCCCATAATTTGCTTAGCGGCCAAGCAAATATCTATAATAGAAGTCGTATCTGCTTCTAGAAGAATGACAACTGGTTTTTATGCTTTGGAAAGACCATTAGTAATAGTATTAAACAAGAAGATTAATTAGTATGCTTTAAGTCCAAATCATGATTAATTAGGTCTCCCTTTATGGACTTGTTGTTCATTTTAATTACGTACGTAATCAGTCTAGATTAATTGATTTATGGGATGAAGAGGAGTGTGATGTTTATTGCCTTCAATAAAAACATGTTAGTAATGGGATTTTAATTAAAGTCAACCCAACCTACTTGATCAACTGGATTGACACAAACTTGAGTCACGTCCTAATCGTTGAAAATTTGTTTTAGATTTGAATATTGATCATCTCTTAAACAAGCTGTCAAGTTAAAAAGGCATTTTGATACTCATAGATTTTTTTTTTTAATCGGCAATACTCGTAGATTTTACGAGTTGTCTCGATAAGCTTCATTTATAATTTGCTCAATTTAAGTACATCGTTGGGGACTTAACCAAAATAAGAAACTCTTTTCCGAAGAAAACTTGGACAATCGATCCACTTCTTTATCATCTTATATGGTGACGGTAATCTTTATTGGAGTACACAACTTAATGTCAAGTCGTATTCGATTCTCCCATGATGAGGTAATTTACTTTTTCATAGCCCATCTTCTTTCGTATATAGCGTCTCTTTGTCATTATCGTTAAGATTGATCTTCCACTGAATTGTGTCATCTATATAATAAAACAGCTAGTATTTGAATCTTATGTACATAAATTTAACGGTCCAAACTTATCATTCATAAATTCTACGGGTGAGAAGAGTATTAGGGATGAAAAATCCTATTTTCAAATCTTCTCTTAACATTTTCAATTCCAACTGATCTCTTTTGTTATGGAAAGAGATAGAAAGCAATAAAATTTCATTGCAAATAAATAAATAAAAAGAGCCAGATTTCGAAATAAGAAAGGGAAGTTTTTGAAACCTTAGCGCGCGCTCTCTCTCTCCCCCCATAGCAAGGCGAAATCTTCTATAACTTTTCCTATCCCAACTCTCTTTCGTTATAGGAAGTAAAAAACTTTCATGTATAAAATTAGTTCAAGGCATATCGTAAACTAAACAAAAATAGATCAAATTAGACAGCTTTAAGTTCATTGGTGATTGTATTTTTCGTAAAATCACCCGTTAAAAAATAATTAGAAAGATCCAATTTGAAACTTTTTTTAAAAAAACGGCTTTTCAAAGAAGTCGAGCTCATTGGTGGGATCGTTAAAAATGGTAGTGGAGCTTAGTTCATTGTAGTTCTGTTGAGAACATTCCGGTGTCGCGTCATGCCTTGAGGCACAAGAACAATTGTTAGATATATAGTTAACATTTTAATCAAGTACAATAGATACGTTAGATATATTCTGCCTTGACCTTATTTCGAAAAGACTCATCGGAAAAAACTTAATTTCGTTAGCGGGAGTGGTCTCAATAGTAAAGAACCATAATTCATTTTAGTAATTATACATATTTTGACGCATATTTGCACAAATACACTTATATAGGTGTACAAAATGAGCACGGTCTCTAATCTAATATCTCTGTTGACGCTTAATTGGTGGGAAAGTAAAGCGACTTTTGACACATTAAAGCTAGCCATATACTCCACTTTACGACTCAGATGAGGTGAGCATCTCAATTAATTTAGTACTTCTAGATTCCAGACAGATGATTAATTTAACATTATCCTTGGGGCCCATGGCACGTGTAGGAAAAAATTAAACGGATGCTAGTATTTCACAAAAATGCTACTAGTATTATCATAGCTAGGTTGCGATAAGGTCATCACACATTTTCCCTCCTTTAAAACGTGCTATATAAAGTGCCTTGGAGCATCTCCAACGACATATTCTCTCTCTCATGTTTTTTTTTTCTCTCTCTCTCTGTCTCTCTCTCATGCTGAATCTGACATTGATGCCAATATTTATCTTTGACTACTTAACTCCAAAACTATCTAAAATTAGTATTCCAATAATTTTGACGCAATGGTTGTAA
The DNA here is from genome assembly GCA_019656275.1 of Rhododendron kiyosumense. Classification (NCBI taxonomy): domain Eukaryota; kingdom Viridiplantae; phylum Streptophyta; class Magnoliopsida; order Ericales; family Ericaceae; genus Rhododendron; species Rhododendron kiyosumense. The sequence goes on from BPLS01000658.1 coordinate 607,779, forward strand.
CGAGCTTCTTAAAGATGTCAAATTTTACATATCAAATTACCTCGTAAGCATTTATAAAAAATTTATATTGTGTTCTTTTTCTTTTTCAAAAAGTATTTTTCAAAAAATTCCCCCTAAATTTTTCATACTTTTAACATTTCTTTCTCTATCTCTCTTCACTTATTATCCCTACTATTTTTTAAAATTTTTTTCAAATACTATCAAACCAAATACAGCATTAATATGCTCAAATTTGAATGAATTTGAAGACCGTCATCGGAAAAATGTTATGAACTGTCTTCTCATGTCCCAATTAGCACTATGTTCATTGAATCTCTCTCTCTCTCTCTCTCTCTCTCTCTCAATAGTGACTTCATTGAATATCTGTCTCTTTTGTCCCGGAGAAGAAGAAAAAGTAAAAGAAAGAACACCTAACCAACCAAGATGTTGATCTTCTTGTAGACTTGTACAGTCATAAAAAAACCAACCAAGAAGTATTGTTCATCGGCCATGTTTTTTTCTTTTTCCTTGATCATCCATACCCTAGATTGCGAGAAAATTTTCAATGTCTAGCGGGTATATCACACGTTGTGTCCGCTCGGCACTCCCGAGACATTCGATGCACTTTTGGGTGGCTGAGATTGAAATCTTCTTCCTCCTCTTTCTCTCTCCTTTTTTTCTCTCCAAATCTAAGATATTCAAAATTGCATCGGATGGCTCAGATGTGTCGAGCGGGCACCACGTGGTACCCATCCAGCACTGAAATTTTTCTCCTAGATTGCACCCTATTTTATGAGGGAGTGGGGGTGTACCGTAAGAGTACTAAACAATGTAACTTCGTAAAAATATCTTTACTCCTTACTCAAATTTGAACTCAAACTCAAATTATTTGAATAAAAATCACCTAAAACACCAATTCACTCCTTACTCAAACTCATACCAAATTTGAGTTTACTCAAATTTCTCCCTAAATTTAGTTTGAACTAAATCCTTACTCAAATTTTGAAAGCTATTTTCTCCCTCTTAAATTTACAACTATGCCATTAATGAAACCCTTACTCAAATTTATGCATAGAATTGCATTTACCCATTGGATTGCTTAATACGAAATCAAGTTTTTACCCAAAATTTTACTCAACTTTGGGTAAAAAATTGAGTAAGAGATGGAGATGCTCTAAGTAGTTGTCCGATGATCAATACCTGAAATTTAAAGATATATAAAAATTGTTTCGAAAATCTATTAGGTGCATGCTTTTAATTATTCGGACACCGGTCCATATTGGGCTTTTTCTAGACCTTAAATTGATCCATAAGTAAATGATGAGATTGATTCATTAGAAATTAGTCAAGTTGCGCATGAATTAGTCTAGACATCTTGAGTTATCAGGTTTAAAGAAAAAAAGGAAATTGCAAATAAACTGAGAAATTGGAACTAACAACAAATACTCGAGATATCATTCATGGGCCATGCTTACCCAGTTACCCTCACAAAATGCACTAGATAGCACCCTATTTTACCAGAGAGTAGGCCGTGAGGGAATACTCGAGTACTAACAGATAATCTGCGCTTAAGACTTAGGGAGTTAATTTGCGCTTAAGACTTAGGGTGTGTTCTACCTACTATAATAAGTATTTATTTTTATCCAAGAGGCAGAACTAGGGGTCTAAGATAGAACAATTTCCTGATTGTCCAGGAGGTAGAACATGGAATATTTATTAAACCATGTAAACAATGATGTTTGATGATATTTGTCAGCCTTATGAATAATGGCCCATAGATGCCCTATTCTAATCTTTAAGGATCCTAAAGGAGCGCAGACATCCGCCCAAGCAACTTTAGCACCAGCAAATTTTAAATCAATTCCAGACCAAAAGATGGATCGTAACATCTTCTCAATATCCTTAAGAATTTTCTGTGGCTAAATGGAAATGGAACTCCAGAAAATTTAGGTACTAAACAGGACAGAGTTAATGAGCTGAGCTCTACCACCATAAGAGAGCAACTTATTGGTCCAAGACTGAACTCTATGCAGAATTTTATCCAAAAGAATTTGGCAATCCAAAGCATGAAGTCTTAGTTGTGATGAGTGGAACACCTACTTGAGAGGGAGCACATGCACCCGCAGGAATGGATAAGATAATCTGACGTAAGGTCCTTTTTTTTTGTTTTTGTATCAGCAGACACCGCAGCAAAGTACGCACAGCACTTGTGAAGATTAGGCCTTAGCCCACACACTGAATGGAATTCATTCAACATACTACTGTACTACTTATATATAATCTGAAAAAGAGGGAGTAGGATCTGCACCACTCATGATGAAAAGGTCGTCTGCAAATATGAGGTGAGAGAGAGGGAGAGCCCTGCCCTGCTGCATTTGGGAGGGATGATAGGAGAATCCACCCTTTTGGACGAGAAAAGGAATTTCTCGCAAAAGCAAGGAGGCTTAACTTCTGAGAACACAAAACACACGCCATAATTGCTCAAATTTACAAGTACTACATTATAGTTGATAGTACAACGAAACAATTTAGGGCTCCACAAAGATATAATCCAATCGCTGCCCATCTTCAGCCTCCCATTTATAGTTAAATACCTAGGTTTACAATAAATAAATAAAAAAACTATAAAACCTCAGAGAAACCCAAATAATTTACACAGGATCAACTTTAAAGCAGAGGCATCAGAAAGCACTGTTCCGCACTGTTCAAACACACAAGCAGCCCTCAAATTAAACGAATTGGGAGAAGATCACCCATCAGAAAGTCCATCAGAGTTGTACGCACACGGAGTTTCACATGGGATTGTGGAGGCTGGGCTCAGGGGGGCCTCCGTTTCCTTCTCTCTTCTTTGCTGTCGAGACCGCTGGTTTGATTAAATCATCCCAGATCTGGTTCTTGATCCGATTCTGGCCCCTCCTTGGTGGAATTATCGGCTTGGATGGCCCTGGTTTGGGTTTGGGTTTGGGTTTGGGCTGGGACGTTGCGATTTCCATTTGCAACAATCTGGTGAGGGCGATCGTGAAAGAAGGAAGAACAGAGAGGAAAACAGTGGAAGGCGAGGTGAAGGCGAAGTGAAGAGAGTGATATTTATAGGCCAAAACAGATAAACTCTTTCTTTTCTTTTGGGCAAACTTCACTGACCTCCCCTGAGGTTTCTGACACCAACAGAAACCTCCCCTGAGGTTTCTGAAATGACACTGCCCTCTCTTCCTTTACCTGACAATACCAAGGGACCCCCCTCTCCGTTACCTACACGTTAGAAACGGACGGAAAAGGTGATTTTGGACCTTAGTTTAGTTCATCTTTAGTCTTGTTTTCCAATCATTACCCTACTTCTTTCACCAATCATTACTCTATTTCTCTAATTATTACTTTCTTATTTATCTTTATCTCTCTTCAATCATTACCCTTCTCTTTAATCATTATTTTGTTTATCTCTTCACCCAATACTAAAACTAAACTAAACTCTCAACCAAACAAAACCGATGTCATTATACTATACTTTTTACAATATCTATACTACCCTCACCAGACTCTTTACCTTCTTTATTTATAAAATATAAAATACAAATATCGTTATACTTTGTATTCGTTTCACTTTGAGATTTTGTCCTTATTTAAAAGAATTTACATTTGTTAATTTTCAATCAAACTTTTTTGAATTATTGGCTTGTCTCAATACGAGAAATTAAAAAAGTAAAAAATTAAAGACTTTTACCAAATATTTTGAGAAATTCAATATTTTGGGTAAAAGTAATAATTTTATATTCTTTTGATTTCTCTCGTTGAGACAAACCAATAATCCATAAAAATTTAACACAAAACTAGCAAATACAAAAAAAAAAAAAAAACTATGAACAAAAATAAAAAAGCCTAAAAATCTCACAAACAAACCCCGTAAAAACCAAAAAGCCTAAAAATCCCACCAATAAACCCATACCCTCCGTTGCCAATAGTTTGTAGGATTTTTAGGCTTTTTGATTTTTACGGGATTTGTTTGTGAAATTTTTAGGCTTTTTAGTTTTTGTTCATAGTCGAATTTTTTCATGCGGATTTGTTTGTGGGATTTTCAGGCTTTTTTATTTTTGTTCATATTTGAATTTTTTTTGTATTTGCTAGTTTTGTGTTAAATTTTTGTGAATTATTGGTATGTTTCAACGAGAGAAATCAAAAGAACATAAAATTCTTACTTTTACCCAAAATATTGAATTTCTCAAAATATTTGGTAAAAGTCTTTAATTTTTTACTTTTTTAATTTCTCGTATTGAGACAAGCCAATAATTCAAAAAAGTTTGATTGAAAATTAACAAATGTAAATTCTTTTAAATAAGGACAAAATCTCAAAGTGAAACGAATACAAAGTATAACGATATTTGTATTTTATATTTTATAAATAAAGAAGGTAAAGAGTCTGGTGAGGGTAGTATAGATATTGTAAAAAGTATAGTATAATGACATCGGTTTTGTTTGGTTGAGAGTTTAGTTTAGTTTTAGTATTGGGTGAAGAGATAAACAAAATAATGATTAAAGAGAAGGGTAATGATTGAAGAGAGATAAAGATAAATAAGAAAGTAATAATTAGAGAAATAGAGTAATGATTGGTGAAAGAAGTAGGGTAATGATTGGAAAACAAGACTAAAGATGAACTAAACTAAGGTCCAAAATCACCTTTTCCGTCCGTTTCTAACGTGTAGGTAACGGAGAGGGGGGTCCCTTGGTATTGTCAGGTAAAGGAAGAGAGGGCAGTGTCATTTCAGAAACCTCAGGGGAGGTTTCTGTTGGTGTCAGAAACCTCAGGGGAGGTCAGTGAAGTTTGCCCAAAAGAAAAGAAAGAGTTTATCTGTTTTGGCCTATAAATATCACTCTCTTCACTTCGCCTTCACCTCGCCTTCCACTGTTTTCCTCTCTGTTCTTCCTTCTTTCACGATCGCCCTCACCAGATTGTTGCAAATGGAAATCGCAACGTCCCAGCCCAAACCCAAACCCAAACCCAAACCAGGGCCATCCAAGCCGATAATTCCACCAAGGAGGGGCCAGAATCGGATCAAGAACCAGATCTGGGATGATTTAATCAAACCAGCGGTCTCGACAGCAAAGAAGAGAGAAGGAAACGGAGGCCCCCCTGAGCCCAGCCTCCACAATCCCATGTGAAACTCCGTGTGCGTACAACTCTGATGGACTTTCTGATGGGTGATCTTCTCCCAATTCGTTTAATTTGAGGGCTGCTTGTGTGTTTGAACAGTGCGGAACAGTGCTTTCTGATGCCTCTGCTTTAAAGTTGATCCTGTGTAAATTATTTGGGTTTCTCTGAGGTTTTATAGTTTTTTTATTTATTTATTGTAAACCTAGGTATTTAACTATAAATGGGAGGCTGAAGATGGGCAGCGATTGGATTATATCTTTGTGGAGCCCTAAATTGTTTCGTTGTACTATCAACTATAATGTAGTACTTGTAAATTTGAGCAATTATGGCGTGTGTTTTGTGTTCTCAGAAGTTAAGCCTCCTTGCTTTTGCGAGAAATTCCTTTTCTCGTCCAAAAGGGTGGATTCTCCTATCATCCCTCCCAAATGCAGCAGGGCAGGGCTCTCCCTCTCTCTCACCTCATATTTGCAGACGACCTTTTCATCATGAGTGGTGCAGATCCTACTCCCTCTTTTTCAGATTATATATAAGTAGTACAGTAGTATGTTGAATGAATTCCATTCAGTGTGTGGGCTAAGGCCTAATCTTCACAAGTGCTGTGCGTACTTTGCTGCGGTGTCTGCTGATACAAAAACAAAAAAAAAGGACCTTACGTCAGATTATCTTATCCATTCCTGCGGGTGCATGTGCTCCCTCTCAAGTAGGTGTTCCACTCATCACAACTAAGACTTCATGCTTTGGATTGCCAAATTCTTTTGGATAAAATTCTGCATAGAGTTAAGTCTCGGACCAATAAGTTGCTCTCTTGTGGTGGTGGAGCTCAGCTTATTAATTAACTCTGTCCTGTTTAGTATCCAAATTTTCTAGAGTTCCATTTTCATTTAGCCTCGGAAAATTCTTGAGGATATTGAGAAGATGGTACGATCCTTCTTATGGTCTAGAAATGAGTTAAAATTTGCTGGTGCTAAAGTTGCTTGGGCGGATATGTGTGTGCTCCTAAGGAAGAAAGAGAGAGCTTGGCTTTAGGGTCCTTAAAGATTGGAACAGGGCATCTATGGGCCATTGCTATCGACTCTCAAGTCTGACAAATATCATCGAACATCATTGTTTCTGGTTTATAAATATTCCTTGTTCCGCCTCTTGGACAATTAGGAAATTGTTTAATATTTAGACCCCTAGTTCTGTATCTTGGACAAAAATAAATACTTTTTTGATAAGTAAAAGATGAATATTATTAGAAAACGGGAAAAGATAAAAAGAATTCAACAAAAAGTTGTACAATATACCAAAAATAAATACTTATTTTAGTAAATGAAACACACCCTAAATTTCAAGCGCGAATTAACTGCTAGTACTCGAGTATGCCCCACGGCCCCTCTCTGGCAAAATAGGGTGCAATCTAGTGCATTTTGTGAGGGTAACCGGGTAAGCATGGCCCATGAATGATATCACGATTATTTGGTGTTAGTTCCAATTTCTCAGTTTATTTGCAAAACATTGTTTACTATTCCTCTTTCTTCTTCTTTTTTAATTTGATAACTCAAGATGTCCGGACTAATTCGTACGCAACTTGACTAATTTTTGGTGAATCAATTTAATCATTCACGACATAACAGGTCAATTTAAGGTCAGAAAAAGCCTAATATGAACCGGTGTCACAGGAAAAATTAAAAGCTTGCATCTAAGAAATTTCGGAACTATTTTTTAAGAGGGATATATATCTTTAAATTTCAGGCATTAATCATCGGACATCTACTTATGAAGTTACTTTGTTTGGTGTATATATATTCAATGAACTATCACTATTGAGAGAGAGAGAGAGAGAGAGAGAGAGAGAGAGAGAGAGAGAGAGAGAGATTCATGGTGCTTGGAGAGTCATTCATTCATTCGAGAGAGAGAGAGAGAGAGAGAGAGAGAGAGAGAGAGAGAGAGATTCATGGTGCTTGGAGAGTCATTCATTCATTCGAGAGAGAGAGAGAGAGAGAGAGAGAGAGAGAGAGAGAGAGAGAGATAC
>BPLS01000658.1:614924-700512 GCA_019656275.1 Rhododendron kiyosumense
AGTGCTACATGCAATTAGATGAAGTCTTCGCATAGAACTTAAACTTGAAGTGTAAAAATTGCCTTCCTCTTTTGATTTCGTAAGCTAACTCTTTTAGATGATTTTAAGCTGACTTAAAGAAGTTAAGAAGCCTATGAACTTCAATTACTATAGTCACACTCTCCATGAGTAACCGGGGATTAGTTGTTATTAAAAACCATTTAATTAATCTTCTCTTCCATCGTTTTGGGATTCTTTTTTAATGTGCATGCTTGTTAACTTTAGATTTGTGAAAATTTTATATTCAACTCAAAACATATGTTCATCATATGTTATCAATTGATCTATAAATTCATACTCAAATAATGTGAGACCATATATTCTTTAACACCTCTCTCACCGCGTGCAACCGCAATTTAGGTTTGTCGCGTGTAATTAGTTATAATACTATATATTTTTGTGCAACTTCTTTCTAGGTTTGTACGTTCTCGTAGAGTTTTGGCTATTTTATGTTTGATTTTGGATTAATTGAACCGTCTAATACCATGTGAATATGTTATGTCCAACCAAAAATCAATTGAGTGGAGAGATTCCTCATGTTATTAAGATATCTCTCATTCTTTACTTGAACAATATTAATTAAGGGACTATAAAAAAATATATTAAAGGACTACTATTTATTAAGGAAGGAATATTCTAGAACAGGATTACTTCTGTGAGTTATATACTTGGTGATTGGTTGACTTGTTTACTAGTACTACTTTATTAATTGGATGTCTAATTTAATATATAATTCTTGTCACATTTAATTTATGAACTAATTAATCCATACAATAAACAAAAGACTTTCAACTCATGCATGTGTATATATATTATATATATACTCTCCAAGTCATTGTTTTGAAATTTTCCTTGGAAAGGTATTCAACAGAATAATAAGGGGCCGGAAGGAAAGAAAAAGTCGGTCTTCGTTGGTAGAATTTTCAAGTCCGGTACTCCCAGTAGTTGGACGCCGCAATTGGACAAAAGTAGGACGTTGATGTTATCATTGCGTGGGGACATCAAATGGAATAGGGCAATAGTATGTGGAACGTGTTTATACGAGAGAGAGAGAGAGAGAGAGAGAGAGAGAGAGACAGATTAATAGTAGTACCATGAGAGAGAGAGATATATATATATATTAGTACTCTATCAAAAGCCAAATGAGTGGGTGCACTTGATGAAGGTTCGAGTGGCAATATGAAAACAACAAATTGGAGTATCTGGTAGAACTAGAAATCACGCAAAATCTAGGGTAAGACAAAATATTGGTTCATCTTTTTTTCTTTGAAATCTCTTTCCCCGTAATTTTCAATTGGTACCAGTTCCTTGGGTTCGGATTTCCTTAGTTTTTAGGTTTTTCGATTAGGTTTCTACGGTTTCTAGTTGTTTGGGAATCCACTATGCTATTATGATTCTGCATTGATCGGAATCTATGCTCTTTTAGGTATCTATTGCTTTGTCGTTGGCCGGCTTTGTTAACTGACACAAAGTATTGGTTGCGAATGTTTTTCTTATCTTTGTTATTATGGGTGAATTACATTGTAAGAGTGGTTTCGGCTGTTTGAAATGATATGAATGTGCCTGCCTTGTTCTTAAAAACATGATTAATTTTCAATAGGTTTTTCCCTTAATAGCAGCAGAAATTACTTACTAGTTTCCCAAATTGGCTAAAGTACTAAGGCTCCAATTGTTTGGGCGTAAAATGTTTTACCTATTTTTTGGTGTTTGGTTATGTAAAACATGAGAAAAATATTTTACATATAAAACATTTTCCATTAATTGGATGACTTATTCTTAAATCTCAAGTTATTTTCCGAAATGAATCCGTTGTCTTCTACTGTAATTCTCACTGCTCAGTTTTCTCGATATCAGTCTTGACCCACGTTCAATTATAATATTCTCATATCTTTCCACCATTTAAGTCCTCTCTCTATCTACACTACTTTGTTGATTTATGAAAATATTTTCAAAGGGCTAACCAAATCTCGAAAAATAGAAATTTGAAGTTTGTTTTCTGAAAAAATATTTTACATGGATCATGAATCACGGGTTGTTTATACATAATATCAACAATATGCCGAGATTCAAATTTTCAATTTGTCGGAAAAATCTTCTATGAAGTTTATAAAAGAATCAAATTTGATATTGAAAAATCGTAGCATTATAGAAGAAAAACGGTCCCCTTTAACAAGTCTCTAACCCCCAAACCTCCAAAGACAATTAGACAACGTGGAACATTTGATACATTGTAGGAATATATTAATCACAAAAGAAGTCCCGAGGTCTATGTCAACACCACGAGCATCAAAAAAAAATACCACTAGCATCAAACTTTATTTAATATTGATATATATTTTTTTGGAAGTGTACTACTAGCATCAAACTTTCGGCGAAATAATATGTGTACAGAGAGTCGAGATCAAGTCCAAGACCCAGTTACAAACCCATCATTTCTTCCACAGAGAAATTACAATTGCAAATGCGGGCGAAATATATATTTTTAATAAATTTAGAATAACATTAGAATGACTAAGGTGCGGGTAACTGGCTCTCTTTTAAGAGAGATATAGCCTCCGCGGTGGATGAATTCCAAACAACCGATGTTCTCCCCCAACATACAACAGCCCAACGCTCAAATCTCCACCAATTAAGAACACCTTCCTTTGCCCGAAGAAACTAGGGGCGAGTATCTATAGTGAAAAAAATAGATTGTTTTTATTCTTCTTTGCTGATGCATTTTCCAAAGCCTTGGGAGAGGCTTTTTTAGTTGCAAACAAAAGAACAAAATTACTTACCAAAAAAAAAAAAAATGAACAAAATTAAATGTCACTTAAGTTAAACTTAATCATTTGAATTTTATACTTAAAATGAAACAACAAATATATAAGGTTATCACTGGTTATGGATGGAACAAGGAATTAAAGACTCTGAATTCCGCTAACAGATGGTAGAAAGAACAGCTTACAAGGACCTTCTAAGACAAGAGATTTGTATTGGGTATGCCCAAATTATGTACAGTACGAATACATCAATTAAACGAATACTAGTACTTATATATATATTGTAATAAATAACATATCTGGTAAGTAAGGAAAGGAAAGTAATTTTCATCATTCAAACAACAATACATGGAAACAGCGAACAGAGTCTGACCAGAACTTGCTCTTCATGGGTCAGATTGGGCTTCTGAGTTGTAGGGGCTTGGAGATGCTTTTGGGGTCGTGGAAGATGATGAGCTGAGGGACGTCCTTCCATTTTCACCGCTTTTTGGTCCGAGACGAGCAGCCGCGGACACAGCAGAGGCGATTGATTTGCGAGCTTTGTTCATCATGTCGATCTTGATCTGCCCTCTCCTTGGGAGTCCGTTTTTATTGGGGTTCTTCTTGGGATTTGAGTTGGTGGTTTCCATTTCTTTGGGTTGAATCGGATCACTTGTGAGAAAACAGGGCAAAAAACAGAGCAAGGTTTGGAGAGAGAGAGAGAGAGAGAGAGAGAGAGAGTTTTTGTCTTTGAAGTGATGCGGGAAGTGAGGAAAAGCGAAGACAGGAACTGGTGTCTTAAGCAGGTGATTGTTGAGGCCTGAGGGGACCTCAGAGAAGCTTGGTGGCCAAGGCTTCAACAGTATTACTATTACATACTGAGTCAGTGACTCGTGCACAAACTCGGATCCCAGTCCAGATAGGCTTTACATAATCGGAGACACCAATATCGTATCACAGCATCAACACCGGACTCGGGCAAACCTTCCTCAAAAAGTACCTTGAAAAAGAACTTTATATTTTAACAAGATCAAATATATATATATATATATATATATATATATATATATATTAAATCCAAACCGCACTTGTCTCTATTTTTACCTATATGTTTTCAAATTTTTGGTTATTTAGTCTTTTAATTTTTTACTTCATGTTTTTTTTTTTTGTCGTACTAGGGAGTGTTTCCAGTAGTGAAATTTTTTTATTTGCGATTGAAAAGTTGTTAGATGTTACCGGGTAGTGAATAAGTTATTGAGAAATATCAAGTTATTTCCGGTAGTGAATAAATTATTGATGAATTTGTGAGTAGAGTTACTGTAGTAAAAAAAGTTTTTGTTAACAACATTTTTGTTAGTGAAAACGGAATAGTAAAATGCTGAAACTTTTTTATTAGTGAAAACGAGATGGTAAAATACGTTAAATTTTTAGTGTTTTTTGTTAGTGAAAACACCCCCTAAAACAATCATATTCTAACGCTCATATTTTTTAAGTTTAACAACTTTAAATAGCATTGTTTTAAATTTTCACTAGTACTTAGTACCAACTTGGAATATCTAACCTATTATTCATTGTTGTGAGAATCATTATATTTTTATTGTTGGAGTGATAGAATTTTAAGAAACATAAAATTGTCTAAAATTAAAATTCCAAATGGAGGTGCTTTTAAAAAATACTATAAATTTTTTGAATCCATTCCCTGAAAGTAAATAATAGTTTCATTGGATGAAATTATAAGTAGATGGTTAATTAATAGTAGTTTGTCGGAAATGAATATAAACTATTCGATATTTTTTTAAAAATGTGGAGAGCATAGTGAGTTTGGAAAGGCTAGTGTGAACGCTCTTAATTTCAAACCACGAGTGTAAAAGAGTCAACAGACTTCATCCCTTTGGAACTGTCCAATTGTATAGGCTGCCAGCTGGTAAGGATAAAGCTCACATTAGTGTTCAGCTCATGCACTACACTTGCACCCACATCCTCACACACACACACACAGAGAGAGAGAGAGAGAGAGAGAGAGAGAGAGAGAGAGAGAGAGAGGTGGTCCTGGGAGCAAGTTTTTTGCCCTTTCAGATTAACAACGACTGATCAGTAGATACATACAATACGGTATAACCAATGGACTAGTTTTAGTTTTTTCTTCAAATAATCCGAGTTAGTTTGTGCTTATCTCGACAATAATGGTGTAATCTCAAAATTTATGTTAGACAAATCTCCAGTGATTATTTGATTTGTTTAACTTTCGTGAAGTGGAATTCTAACAAAAAGTCTTTTGAGAAAGCAAGTCTTTTGGTTATTATTCGAAGTAGGGTTATTTCAAAACGAGATAAAAAAAAAGAGACCTATTTCTCAATTTTTATAATTTTGTAAATTTTGAGCAACTCCAACTATGCTCCATATATTTATTTTAATTTGGAGACTAAAGTCTCTATTTTGGAGATCAAAACAACTCTAACCATACGGATCCATTTGGCCTGATTTGGGGTTATCCAAAATGGAGATCTAAAGCTTTAGATATCCTAATATAGAGGCTCCTCACAAAGATGGAGATGGGTCTCCATTATAATAAAACGTTAAATCTTATTATGCGTGATCCGATGTCTATAAAATTAGGACCAGTGTAAATGTTTCGATAATACCTTCAAATGAGTCCAATATTTAATATATTCATTTATCATCCACACCAAAAATACAGATGTGGGTTGTAAAAATGCCCTAGAGGCTTTGGTGTAATTTGTAGAAGAAACGGACGGAAACCCAACCCGGGTTGGTTGATAGTGGGCTTTTCTTATGACTGGCTTAACAGGCTTACCATGGGCTTTGTTGGCTTCAACCCGTTCCACTAAGGAAAAATAAATACTTATTTTTCAAGTAAGGATTTGTTTTTTTGAATTAGGAGTGTTGTATTGTGAAAAAATAGCCTGTCTCGTAAAATGAAAAATAATTACTTACAAAATACAGTGAGAACCTTAGCGGAACGGGGATCGTAAGTTTGAGATTTATTGAAGAGGCTTCAGTCCATTGTGCCAAAAGAGCTGGAAATCCCATAAAGAGGGTGGTTAACTTGTGGGCTTCTCGTGATTAGGAGGGTGGTTAACTTGTGGGCTTCTTGTGATTAGGGTAACAGGCCCAGTCCATAATTTACACTTGGAAGCATTGTTGAGTTTGGATCGAGCATTGATAGAAAGAAAATGACGATCGACGTGAAAAATACTGCAATATAATCCTATATTTTCGCTATTATTATTTTCTGTTGACAAATTCCTCCACCAATTAATTTTCCTAATGGAGCTTAGGAAAAATCTAAAAATCCAGAACCCTAACCTAGATGTGGCAATCTTTATCCATATTTTTGAACTCGCCCAAATCCGCCAACATATAACTCAACCTAACCATATTATATAATGAGTTAAAAATAAGTTCAATATGCATTGAAATTAAAAGATCCAGAGGAGGGAGAACCTAAAACCCGTCAAATTCATCCTCTCTCTCCAGTCCCTTGAGCTCCTCTTGACTGTGATAAGATAACTACAAGATCAATCCCTTGAGCTCTTTTGGGCTTTTTTTTCGTTTTGTTCTTATTTAACTTTTTTCATGTTTGTTATTTTGAAACAAGTATTTTACGATTTTTAATTCGCTCCAACAGAATAGTAAAAATTTATGACTTTTACCTAAATATTTTTAAAAACATCCAAGATAAAAGCCCCAAAACTGGGTTTTTGGGATTTATCTTGAATATTACCAAAAAAAAAAAAGAGGGTAAAAGTAAAAAAAATTACTTTTTCAATTCTCTCATCAAGACGAACTAATAGGGGTAAAAAATTTGTCACAAAACAAGCAAATACAAAAAAAAAATTTGAATAGAGACAAAAAAAAGGTCACTTGACTTTTTAATCCAAACCTAAGCGGTAGCTTCGGCTCTTCGTAAGACTCTCTCTCTCTGCATACATATACTAACCATATTCTATACCCATATTCTTGTACAAGTATCATTGATTTTAATAGTAAAACTAGAGACAATTTCGTGTTTTTTTTTAAGGCATGACTTGGGGGGTTTTTTTTTCTTATTGATTTTGAAAGGTTCGTAAATGTGGTATTTTTGTTTAGCAAGTCTGAGTTTCGATATAGGAAAATTAGTTATAAAAAATTTAAAAAAAAAAAAAGGAAAACGGGTTGGGTCCGCGGGTTGGAGTTTGGCTTGATCCATATTCGATCCGACCCGTTTCAACTCGTTTACTTTTCGACCCATATTTGACTCACAACCCGTTTTAACCCGCCCAAACCTGTCCGTTTGCCACATCTACCCAAACCATTTTCTTGTTCACTCTCCTTCGCCGGAGACTTCAAATGATGGAATCCTCTTGATAAAGAAGAGGCATAGACTCTTAGTTTCTTTGTCTTATTAACGTTGGTGGATGAAAGCCGCCGAACTTAAGACTCGAGTTGTTCACTCCTTGGTTAAGAAAAAAGTAAAGACGAGCCCATTGCGCTTAAACGCAAAGGGGAGACGTAAGAGTATCATTAACGAGCAAGTGGAGTGGAGAGCAATTAGTGTCTCCCTATACTCCCATGCACATGAACATGATTCGATTCTAGTAAGCACCCATCCTACTCCTTAATCCCTTAAGATAAAGTAAATTATGATTAACGAATGACAAAAAAAGAGAGAGAATATCGTTAACGCGATCGATCCCATGGGTGCGCAAGCACGTTAGATACTTTGGAACTTGGATGAATCATGTTTCAAAAATGAATTTATTTATCCGCTTAAATTTGACGCTCTTCACATGAAACCCGAAATAATATTGTTGCCATACAAAATAGCAGTCGTTTAATGCCTTCATTTGTTAGGACCTTCGGCCTGACGACACTTTTTCTTTTTACTGTATTCCCTTTAGGGCTTTGGAATCATGGGCCAGGTAATCTGTTTCTTGGGACAAGAATAGCTTAAAATGCACTCCTCCGAGATTCAAAGACAGTTTCTTTTTACTTAATTCTTTGTTAGAAAAAAAGCACTACTATGAAACCTTTTTTCAAGGTATCTAAATCAGCTTCCGATCACCTCAATTATCCATAAGATTTGAAATTAAGGGTGGGATAAACCTCTAATGGCCTCAATCCTCGAAGTCTTTTTCCTAGCAGTTGGGAATCAAAACTACAAACTCGACAATATGAGTGTTTTTTCTCGAAACAAGTGAAACTAACGCCTTGACTGGATCATTAAAATGCGCGGGCGTGCCAGGACCACAGACCACAGTTGGTCCGATTGTGGAGAGAATGACTTCCAAACGGACGAGTTGTGCGTGGTCGATGAAATCCACCGCTGGCTCTTTTTTGCCTCAACGAAGAGGACTTCACAATTTTCACAATAAATGTAGAAAAGTAGCGAGCGCGGTGCTCAAACGTGAATAACGCCAATTGAAATGGAAATGCTCGGGATTTCCATTACCGAAAATTAAAGGTACAAAATAGTATTGTATGTAAGGAAAGAAAATTGAAGGTGCTAGAGTCGGTGTCCGGCTCCTCTCCAATCCCTTTAAATGGATTAGAGAACACTCTCTACAATTGCGACTCGAAAAAAACTTTTTCAATCACACTTCAATAATCGGAACTGTTCATGAACATTTGATCGTATCTTGGTCTTCTCTCTTTATAGGAACGAAAATGGCAGTGACTTGCCATAAGCCCATTAACCCCCCCCACCCCCCCCGCCCACCTTTGCAACATGCACGAGATGTGCTTGGATGCAAATTGGACAATTGCATTTTACTTTGGCTAGTGTCCCATGACCTTGAAAAACCAACTTCCATGAAGTCCATGATTCGAACCCTTTTATCTCTAAGTAATCCAATGCAACATGGGGTCGGAACCACGTGGCAGCTTTTCAGTGGCGGCTAATTTTGGATAAAAATAATAAGTCTTTTATTTGCTATCATGCTTTTGAGTTGACCAACCTCTCGAATTTACTCTATGGCCTTCTAGTATGATTATTTAAGGGGCCAATGACAATAATTAAATTGTTTTTGCTAAATGGTATTTCAATTGACGTATGTGACAAAAATGATCTGCCTAAAAATCTATGAAAATATGGGCTTAATTTAATTTAATTTAATGGAAACATCTCCTTAGTTAAAACAAGAGAAAAGAGAAGATTAAAGTGATAAGCAGAAGAAGGCGGAGTACTTTGACTAATTTTTAAGGTTACTTTACTCTCTCTCTCTCTCTCTCTCTCTCTCTCTCTCTCTCTCTCATTAGCTTTAAACTTTATTAGACGTACTCATAGGCACTCCCTATCATGTAAGCCAAGTGGCTTAAGTATCAAGTTATCAACTGGTCTGTTTAACTTTGAAGCCCAAATAATAAAATCCAGACCTAATTGAATAAACTGATTAATCTGGGCTGCGTTCCGATACAACTGTCAGATGAATTGACATGCTCTTTTGCCGACTAACGTAGTTTTTGGCATCTTAATTTCCTCGAAATTTCGTTGGGTCGTACACTACGTTACTCGTATTAAAAATGCAGTAATCAAGCACCTCGTGCAATTCAATATTTGTTAGTGACAGTGTACCTGTGGCCATGATTAGCAATTTGACTTTATTTATACTTGTCTAATTTACTTATGACGTTCTCCCACCAATCCTTACAATTGTTCGAGGTCATTTGGTTAAAGTTTGAAACAAAATTTTCGGAATCATATACATATGCGGAGAAAGAGATGTAGAGAAAGATCTGATAAGTGATGAGAAAATATATTAAAAATCGTGTTCAGAGAGTGTGTGTGTGTGTGGTTCTGAAAACTCCAAGTAAACAATAAGTTTTCCAAGTAAACAATAATATTTGCGGATTTACTGTTGTTTTTCTTTTCTTGTAATCTTGTGAATCTGATTTATTTATCCTTGTGGATAGCTTAGAATAATCAGGTTTATATTAATTTTAAATTAAAAGATCGATCTAGATGAAAATATCGTTGAAATATTAGGCCAAGTTGGTCCACTTGTCAGATGAAATATTAGGCCAACAGATTAAGATACTCCTATAATTTAAGATGGCTTTTTCGAAGAGGTGCCTTTGAAGTTAGGGCACTGTCAATGCCTTTTTCCAATTACTTGTTTATGAGATTCTCTCTCTCGGATAAAGTCATATAATTTTTCGATAGGATATTTTACTCTCAATTATCCGTTTTGCGCCTCGATTCTCAATTTTTGCTCGAACGAATTTAGCAATTTAGAATGTGATCGGAAACCGTTTGTACGTTTTGCTCGTGCGCTTTATGTGACTGAGAGAAATGAGTGCTGCGAGCAATTGCTTCCGATGGTACATGTTTGGTGTGATTTATGTGACTTGGGACTTTTTCCTTAAAAGTAAATGAAAAAGTTAAAGTGGCTGGCATTATTTTCGCAGCTCATTATGGTTGAATTTCTGAAATGATTTTGTTTTATATCATTGTCAACAAGTTGCACCACCCATTTGGGAGGTATCCGCCTTCTTGGCATAAATTACCTACCTCTATAACTAATTAAGACCAAAAAATTTAAACTACCCATACGACCCTTCCAGTCCAGTGAACTCATTTAGCCTTTATTTATTGGATCAAAAAGTTTATCGAGAAAGAGTGGAGAAAATAGGAAAGAATTAATGTAAATGTCATTCATGATTTTTACCTTTCTTTTTTTTTTTTTGGATATATAAGAGCATTTCCACTCATTACTCAAAAAATTTGGATAAAAACTTGATTTGGTGCAAAGACTTCCACTCGTGAACCCATATTTTATTAAAATCTCATCCATTAAGCACCATCACTGCGGCCGCCGCCACCCATCACCTCTGGTCTCTCTCTTTCTCTCCTCTTTTGCAACCAAATTTGGCGTTGCGATTTAGGAGCCGTGGTTGCAACCAAATCTAGTGTTCCGACCACCACTAGCAACCACCACCATCACCGACCACCACCAATGCCGACCACCACCTACTACCACTAGCAACCACTGCTTCGAAATTTGGTGAAGGATTTGAGTTCAAACCAAATTTGATGAAAAATTTGAGTAAAACCCAAATTTGGTATGAGCTTGGGTAAGACGTGAAGGTGGATTTTGGGGATTTTTTACTCAAATTTGAGTTTGAGTAAGAATTTGGTGAAGGAGTGGAGATGCTCTAAGAACTTCGATGGAATCATTTGATCTTATTATATTTGGCACTCATTTTATTATGGTGTTTGGTTAGTAATTTGGTTAGTGCGGAAATCATCACCCAATGCTAAAATCGATCTCCCAAACAATTCTTGATGGAATTGCTCCAACTAGCGATTGGGGGCACACATCCCCCATGTGTGTATGTGGAAGTGCAATTGAAAATATTTGGAGAGACTGAGGATGGGTAGTTTTTTTCGACGATGTGGTGGGTGGTTTGATTTTAGTGATTTTACTATTTTGCCCTAAGATTAATCATGTTACAGTAAAATCGGATGTAAAACCTGTGTTTCGATTATGACAAAAGTGAAAATCACTTTTAATAAATACTCCGTATGTAAGATTACACATAAGCACTTACACACACTCACAATAGGGTGGACATTGTGTGTGTGGGGCCCATCTCATAGTGAATACAAAAATGATACTCACACAACAATCCAAACACAATATCAAACACAACCTCTCACATAAATGTGGGCTCCACACACACTACTATATGTGGGCCCCACATGTATGGAAGAAGTTGTGTACGTTGTTACATTTGGATCGTTATGTGAATAATATTGTCGTAGTGAATATGTGTAAGTGCTTGTGCGTGATGGTAATAATATTGTTAAATTCACTTTTGTGATACTGCTTAAAAAACAGATCAGACAAAAAAACTCATCTCTCTATACAATAGATATTTGTGGAGTACAATAGCGACATAGTGTAGTACAGTATTTTTTTCTGCAAGTGGAAGAGAGAGAGAGAGAGAGAGAGAGAGAGAGAGAGAGAGAAATAATTCTGAATAAAATAGTAGTAGTTATAATAGTTATACTCTTTTATTTTTTGTTTTTGATGAAAATGGAAAGTTTGACTACAGGACAAATAGGGATGGGGGATATGATAAGACCTAGGACGAATGGAGGTGAGGCGTCCACGTCCCCTCCTTTTAAAGCGTAAACCTCGTACGCACTTGCCGACAGAATACCCACCCAGAAAAAGGTGCCCCAGCTTGTACTTACCTTAATCAAATGTTTGTTTTACTACTATTAGTAATACAGTCCTACTTTAAAATTCCACTCATCCCCAAAAAGAAAAAAAACTACTACTTCTATACTACTATTAGAATAATATAAATAGCATATTAAATTGATAAGTGGAGGGTCCGAACGGTTCATTCGTGGACTCTTCCAGAGTCTACATTGATGCTGAGAACGGTTCAATTTAGGGTTTGATTTTGACGTTTTACTTTTATATATTGATCCACTTATATGTAAAGTTACTAATAGTAACTTCGAATACAAAATGGAACATCCGCGTACCACTTAAGTATAACGTTAACTTCATGTACAAAGTGAAGTACCTGCGTATAAAAGTGGAGCGCTAAAATCAATTTCCTTTGATTTATTTTGAATGTTAATGACAGCATTAAACATGGTTAACTATACTAAACACGTACTGGAGTGGAAAGTTTGCGGCGTATGTTTTAGAAATACAGAATATCTTGGAAGAAAATTACTGTAACCCAGGATTAGAATCAATTTTCTCAATATAAACAAATTCTGGGAACGTTTCAATGATATTCAATCAACATTTTGGCGAGTCAAATATTCTCGACAAGATTTGAAAAATAAACGATCTCAATCACTAAAATAAGTTAAATAACAAAGGAAAAGGCCAAATATTGGGCCAAACAAAACGGGTTTTAGTTCCTTAAAAGGACATAGTTTTGTTGAAAATATATATAATAATAATATGTCCTGTTGAGAGTATAATAGCCAATCTCAACGATACTTATAACTCCA
The DNA here is from genome assembly GCA_019656275.1 of Rhododendron kiyosumense. NCBI lineage: Eukaryota > Viridiplantae > Streptophyta > Magnoliopsida > Ericales > Ericaceae > Rhododendron > Rhododendron kiyosumense. The sequence goes on from BPLS01000658.1 coordinate 627,687, forward strand.
CACGGTACGTTGTAAAGATCATATTCAATCATCAACGAATTTCTATCTACGGAGTATTTTTCAAAAAAAAAACTCCGTAGTACCTATAATCTCTGTTGCTATGTTTGGATTGGTATTTGAAATTTTTTTTGAAAAATAGTAAAGATAATAAGTGGAGAAAGATAGAGAGAAAAATATTTGAAGTAAGGGGAATCTATGGGAAATTTTTTTTAAAATTCTTTTTAAATTGTACAGAGAACAAGGCTGATTCATTCCAATATTATTGGATGTCCCTAAAAGGACCCACAGTACGTATAATCAGTAGTTACAACTTATGCTATTCCGTATACACCACACTTCACCTTTATTCTTGTTTTTATTCACATCTTATCTCAGCCTTAGTAAAGAAATGAGCTTTTTTGGTTTGAATTTTGAGAGAGGTTTTTATCAGTAATGAATGGAGATAGAAAGAGAAATAAAAATAATAATTAAAGAGAAAAAACTTATTGAAAATCCTATGCAGAGAGAAAGGTTGGTTTAATGGTTTTAGAGAGACGCAAAGCAAACACAATAACGTCTCTAATTAAAGAGATTAGTATCCCCATTCTTTCGAATTCTAATTTGCATTTTTTCTTGAAAATTGCAAATCGTAGAGGTGAAGATTGCAATTGGTGATGTGTGCAGATGGCGTTCTAACGCGCCCTGTCCTGTCTCCATTTCGAGTACGTCCGAATTGATATGGATCTCTAATTAATTATTTTTTGGAGGTGGGATTGGATTTGGAGAAATAACACAAACTTAATTTTGGATTTATGGTAACTTATGTATCTCCATCCCGAATCCAACTAGATATTATGTATACAAATATTTTCTATACTTTAATATATTACGTATTAATTCACACCTCCTTTTTTGAAAAATGAAGTCTAGTTTTTTCACTAAAAACAAAAAATGTATATTGTTCATTTATAAAAAAAATATAGTGTAAAATCACTATCTTATTAATATATACAAGAGAAATTTTTCAGTGTTGGGTGGGTACCACGTGGTGCCCGCTCGGTACCTCCGGGCCGTTCATTTCTGTTTTGGATGACTTGGATTTGGAGAGGAAAAAAAAAAAGAGGAGAGATAGTGGTGGGGTGAGAGGAGAGAGAGGGTTTCAATCTAGACTGTCCAACATACTTTTGGACGGCCCAGATGGACTGCTCGGGCTCCACGTGGGCATGGCCACGTGGTACCCACCCAGTACCGAAAAAATTCTCGTACAAAAGATTAGAAGGACAGGAGCAAACCCCATAAATATATATCAACCATATATACTCTAGTCTTTATGTTGCTATATACCGGCCTATTTCTCTTAGTCTTTTACTAATTTGTAGCAAAAATATAGTGCTAATACTACTCCCTCCGTCCCAATTTGTTGGTCCTCTTTGGGAGTACGTGCTATTTTTTAATTGATTATATCTTACAATTTATAATCTTTTAGGTGATTTTAAAAATTATGTATAAAAAAGCTCATTTAAATCTATAAAACAAGATTTATATTTGATATAAAAAAATATTATAAATTAAGAAATATAGCCAATTTTTTTAGACTTCCAAAAAAGGAAAAAGGACCAAGAATTTGGGAGGGGGGAGTAATTTTCAAGTAAAAACTAATTTTCGATAATAGTATTACTAATTTTTAAAATTTTGTTGCAATTTTTCAATAATTTTTGCAATGCTTGATAAATATGCGAGGATTGGGTGTCCGTAAGAATTTCTAGACAAAAAATAAAGGTTAATTTGGGGGATATAAACAAAAAAATTCAGTGAAAGGCATACTGTTTTTCTTAGATTTTTGGGGAAACATTTTGTAATTTGACTTTTAACACTTCGTTTTTCTTTACCTTGACGCAGTCAACAACGGAACTCAAACCCTGATCTTCCACAAAGAAGAGCCAAAAATTACCAAATGGACTACAAACCCATTGGTGAAAATAGAAGTACTTTTAAATTTTTAATCATTTTGAGTGATCCAGTTGGTACTTGGTAGTAGTACCGGCACCTACATTCTGCAGCCGGTTGCAGTGGGGTTACGATCCAAGTTGGCGTGTAGCTCGTGAGTGGCAGTGGTAGTGGGAGCTAGGTTGTTGGAAGTTACCAGAATCGGAAAATAAATACCACTCCCCAAAGCTGTGAAGGTTTGTACAATTACCCTAACTGGAAGGTCCTAATATTTTCCTAACCTAGACGGCAGACACAGGAGAAATGCTACACTTACAACATTTTTCTACAACATGTTTACAACATAGTGATGTGAGTGGGTCACCATGTTCTTTATTTTTTTTTTGGCTGGGCTCACATCACTATGTTGTAAACATGTTGTAGAAAAATGTTGTAAGTGTAGCATTTCTCCAGACACAGAGGGGGGGGAAGAAAAAAAAACCTAAATTACCAACACACCCCTACTTGTCTCCTGGAACTGCAAACACTTTTCATATGTTTCTAATAATTCACGTAACAACCCCTATTGCTATTTGGGTGTTATTAATGCTGCAAGTTTCAGCCGCCCACTACTAGTAACTATTACTCTCGGGGTCCTATTTTCGAAATTGGAGTAACATAATTAATGGGTTTAGCTATCTCAATATCAAATACATTATTATTTTTTGCATCATTTTTTGATTTTTTTTTTTCCCCTTAAGATAGGTACTACTTAAATGAAACGTAGTAAATGAGTTAAACCCAAGATTCTGGTTAATATCTGTCAAACTATATGGAGTATTTTGTTCCGATTTTAAGTGAGGCCTCCTGATAGTAGACGGTGGGTTTATAATCTTTGAATTAATCGAGATGTTCGCAAGTTGATCTCGACAAATGGGTATAAAAAAAAATGAGAGGGGTTGAGTTTATTGCCCATAGAGGAAAGCAAAAGCAATAATTTAAAAACAATGGTCAAAAAGGAAGGGTTGCCCTTTAGTTGGGAGTACGGTCAACTAATTAATCCCCAAAGCAAGTGTAGACGACAGAATTTCGATGATCTCTATAACGGCATGTGGGAAAGTTTGTACCTAAACTTGGAGATTGATCCAGAGAGAAAATCATCATTAGTCAAAAATTGCGACGGGTTAAGTACGATAATTAACGCAGCAAAACAACGTGGTTAATCCCCGTCCATGGAAATGGAAATTTATGTCTGGGGCATGCTTGATTAACCTTGTGTCTCTATGGGAGGGACTTTGGGTTGGCGCTATACAGTGAGGTGCATAACACCGTGCTACGAATCTTCTCTGAGTCGTTGGATCATGTATCCGATAACTCAGAAATTATTGATTGCTGAGATTAGATTTGAGCCATTAAATGCACAATCCGACAGCTCAGAATGCTACACACATTACTGCACAGCATCATCCGGTCATCCCCAATTCCTAGGGAATTAGTACCCAATGTTCCTAGCATAATCAACTCCCATTGGTTTTGTCCCCAGATTTTATTTGTATTTGTCCACTCTATGCTACCATTGATATCTCGACAATTGAGAGAGGGAGAGAGAGATTATTATTTTTAAAAATAGTTTTTCTTTATGATAGATTAGATGTCTTACAATTTCTGTTTGCGGATGTCAATATTATCCGAACTGACGGATACTTGAATCGATCTGTACTGATCCGGGTCGTTTTTACCAAAATCGATTGGTTTCGGCTAGGATTCGACTTTATACAATACCCACACAAAAATTCGAATCCAAACTTCAATAAATTTACTATATATTATACCGTGACATATATGATGCCTATATATATTCAGGTCGATGATTGCTCGAATTGGGATCGGGTTCAGTGATATAAGCCGGTTAATCACCAAGTTCAAGAAAACCTGAGCCGAACTAGTCCCCGCCAGGTTACAGACTAGATGAAAAGAATCCCGATGGTCTTCGGTTTGCGTGCGGTTTACTAAACCGACCCGTTAGTCTCTCTAGCTTGGTTTGATAACATTATTGCGAGTCCAACCATACCAAAATTTAGACTTCCGGTGTTGAAAATATTTGTAGAGTTTTATTTATAGTTAAGAAGTTGTTAGGTATTTTCGGTAGTAAATAAGTTATTAAGAAATGTTAAGTTATTTCCGATAGTGAATAAGTTATTAATAAGTTTGTAAATAGAATTACTATAGCAAAAATAGTGTTTGTTGACAACTTTTTTATTAGTGAAAACGAGATGATAAAATGTTAAAAAAAAATTTATTAGTAAAAACGATATGACAAAATGCGTTAATTAATTTGTTAGTATTTTTTATTAGTGAAAACGGGGCTTCAATAAACCTGGTCCGTGCTACTTTTTTGGCCTCATTTTTTACGAAGAGTGTGCCTAAACCACGCGCATCGATCCCATCCTCGACAGTATCACCATGTCCTCTCATTTGCGTCCAGCAATTTAAGTATAGTTGTTTGAATTTTTGTGGGATCGAAAACTAATTTTGCACACTGAACCGAAATGTCATGGGCCCTCGATTGGTAAACTTACAGAGAGAGAGAGAGAGAGAGAGAGAGAGAGAGGAGCGTGATAAACATGCAAAAATCAAAAATGACGGGACCATGTGGAGTTGTAGACTTGTAGTTGTGGTGCTTGGCAGCTGGCAGGCATCCTTGGTGCCCTGGTGGACGGTGGGCCGCCTGATGAAGAAGACGACCACACATGATATTTTGGTTCTTCATTGTAGAAACTGTATATCCACCTCAAAATCAATTAACAATGAGTGGAGATGTTTTAAATAATATTAAGTGATCACTCATTTCACTCCCAAGCAATGTGGAACTCTATTTTCTTAACATTCACCAAATACCAACAGACTATGGAGTACGGAGGTGGGAGGAGAGGAAGACCATTGTACTAATTTTTAAACATTTTCTTTTATATATGCTTTTGTTTTTATTTGATTTTTCTCTCGTCTCTTCAAATTAACAACTTGTCATTTGATCCGTAAGAGTTTTATCTTTCATCTTCTCAAAAGTTGTTAGTTTCGTCTTTTAACGAATATTTTATCTATAGATCGGATTCTTTAAGATACGTCGTTTTTTCACAATGAAATATGTGCTAACAGTTCTCTGACTCTAGCTACATAAGGTTATTGGCGGGGCAACTTGTGGTAGCTTATCAGATCTGTAGTTTTTAGAAATTCATTGGTGCATTAATACTTGGTTGGTGTCTATTTAATCATCTGGGTACGTATTTGTTGTCTTTTACCTTTGACTAGCACTTTATTTCATTTGAGACTGTTGATTCTAGGTATAAATCTACGACAAATTGAGAGTGTTGTTTTTTGCATTAGGCTCAATGTCTGAGTTAGAGTGAAAGACAATGAATGCCTTGTGTGTTTCTCATTTTATATTTAGATGATTAGTTTGACTTTGTTCAAAATATTTATAATTAACTCCGTTTTGTAAATGCAATTGAGCTGTTATTAATATAATCTCATCTATATTTTGTTAAAAAACGACACCCAAACTAGGAAAAATTAGAGAAGATTTCTTTTATATCCTTTCGACTTCGACCAAAAATTCATTTTGGTCCTTCACCTTTCAATTTCAGCATAAAAATATTTTGACTTTTCAATTTTTTTCAATGTCATCCTTTAAGGATATATACATATATACACGAAAAATAAGGTGTTTGGATCAAGCACCCTACACACATTGGATGCCGTTGATTCCCGCGTAAGCCCCCTTGTTTTTTTTTTATATATAATTTTTGGACTGCTCAAATCGACTGTCCGGTGGCTTGAGACGGCCCGACGCGGCCGTTGGTCCCTATAGCAAGACTCAAAGAAAACGAATTTCTTCTAAAAGATGACATTGAAAAAAATTGGAAAGTCGAAATATTTTTATACCGAAATTGAAAGGTGAATGATCAAAATGTCAAAGTCAAAGGAATATAAAAGAAATTTTCCCGAAAAATTATTCAGTTACTTGTGCGGGACCAAATGTCTAACAACTTTAATGAATCATGTGCCCAAACTAGGAAAAATTATTCATTCCCCCTGAAGCAAGATCATGTCATGCTTTAAATTGCCACCTTCATGTGGTGTTATAGGGGCAGTGAATAATTACTCCCAAACTAGGTTAAAAACAGAGGCAATAATTACAAAGTGGCTTTGATTTAACCCCAACCGCTCGATCGCTGGACCACAATATGAAGCCGAAACAGGCTGGAGACTTCCGCAATTCCGTGGTTATCGAAACAAATGGTCCACCCCACATCAACTTTTATCAAAAACACTTTCGATTATGACCATATATGGTCAGGGTATTAACACCTCTGCTCTTGGCGATTCCTTTGAAGTTTGAAAGAAGGAAAATACTTCGGATACACATGTTTCGATATGAATGTGTCCCAAACCGTTTGATACACGGAGATTTATGTTTGTTGAACAATTTTAAACACATATATCCAAACATATGTATTCGCAGCACTGCACTTAAAAGAATGGTGTGGTACAACCATGGCCAACTCGCCCAGCACCGAGTTACTTTCATTAGTTCATCCTAGAATGATGGTAATTGTAAGATTTTTTTTTCATCATGGTAATTGTATGATTACCTCTCGGAAAATTATCCGTGCTCGTCGAACGATTCTGCTATACCTTCATGTATAAATTATCTCCCGAGCATCGATTTGCATTATTTGTCGCGTCAAGCGTTCTCTTTCAGATTAGTTTTTTGATAACTTAGATGTCCAGACTAACTTACATGCACGTCGACTACTCCTGGGGGCACAATCGCGCATCTCACTTGCAGAGAGTAAAGCTCTGTATGCTGGCCTCAAAAAGAATTAATAACACCTATGAGATTTTGAACCCGATACCTTAGAAGGTATAGCAAACCCCTCAGTATCAAGTCGCCAATCCCTCAGGGTTTCCTTTTTTAGATTACCTCGTTCGAAATCATGACTCACGCCCAAAGTTTGTTTTGGACAAAAAAAAAACACCGAAAAGAAAGAAAAATTAATATGAGAAGATGGTTATTGGAGGCATGTAGCAATGCAGTTGACCAGAATTAAAAACTAAGCAATCCAAATTTACTGATAATTCCAAAATATAATGTTGCTACTATATATAAATAATTTAATTTTTTTTATTCGTGAAGTCTCTCATTTCATAAATTAGGATATTCATGTTTGTGTGCAATTGCATCACTGCTGACGATGTGTGCTTTACCATTTATATTTCTATATATATGTGGAGCAAGTATTTGCAGTTTTTTAAGCATATAATGCCTGGATTGATGTCTGATGATGGGTGTAGAGTCGGTTTTAAGTTAAAGCAAGTGTTGTAATCACTTTAGGCCTCCAAAAAATTTTGAATTGTGAGGGCCCCTCATACTTTTTTATCAAAAGACACCATATTTTTAATTTTCGCATTAAGCCCCCGAAAAATCAGGGTCGGCTCTGGATGGGCCTCAATTTTTTTTCACAAATCAATAGATATTAATGAATTCTTTTAAGTTGTGAAAAAAAAATTTGAAAATTTTAATGAAAAAAATGTATCTTTTCAAAAGTTTGCACGTTGAATATTTATTTAGAGACGGAAGGAATATATATAAAATATAAAAGTTTGAATCAAATAGAAGTAGAAATTAACCCAATTTCATTAATACAGCGTTCGAGTTTCAAGTTCGTACAGTTTGCAGCACTTCCTTACTTTAAGGTTTGACAAACTACATGTCTAGTAGCAGCCCAACAAATGCTTCGTTTGACCTTTATACATGCTTGAAATAGAAGTTTTGACCAAAATAAATAAACTGAAAATTAGTACTTCGTTTTTTTGGTCACTCTCTACGTAAAAATTACTTTTGGTGGTCTTAAATTCTTGAGGCACCGAGGCACCGTTATGTAATGTTCTAACATGAAAATGCATGTTTGAGGCATACAAAATGTATGAATCACATAAAAATACGTGATGAATAAATATGTTGGGATTTCACGTGGTAGTGTTAGTGCTTTATCTCTCAATTACTACTTTTGACATGCTCTACACCATACTTGATCATACGGATATGAGAGGAAAGGTTGACTTTTTGAGATTTAATATCAATTCGGAATTTCTGATATAACTTTTAACATATACGTATCAATCTTGTACCATATGTCTATGGAGAAGCAAACAAATATCCAGATACCATTCTGATTAAGGCTGCTAAAAAAATTCGGTGAACTACGAAATCAAACCGAGTCGTAAGTTTTGGTCATGGTCTGTGGATTAATAATCCAAACACAGATTTAAAAAGTAGAAACCCGCAAAATATGGTTCGGATCACATATTTTTGTTTTGGAACTGTGAATTAACCGAATTGGACCGTGAAGTATTTATATATTTATACACATACTATGAATATATGTATGTAGTAACTTCCTTTACCTGTAAATTATTAAGTTATAAGTAATATTGTTATGAGAATTGAACTTTTTAATTTTGTATAAATTATAAATTAAAACGTCAGAGGGTGAAGTGTAATGCTTGGATAATTAGATGTCAGTTGTGTTCTAAATTCTAATAAAGGCACTAGTTGGAAGGTATATGTTGTTTAAGGTGGTCAAGTGTCCTGTTTTATACTTCACGGGGTTATTTGAAAATTTGTGATAGTTTAAGAAGACAAAGATGTAATTAAGCTTTTATAGCAACATAATTAATTTAACGGACCAATATAAAATGGCTAATGAATCTTTTAATCACGAGGGTACACAAGTACAACTGAAATCCCGAAGGAGTAACATGAATCATAAACTTGATAAATAAGTGGGCCACAAAGTATTTAAAACTTCAAAAAGTCAAGGTTCCGACGCACTGGGTGACCATAAAACACTATTGATAGTAGTATTACATCTCCATGTCACCAAAATATAACATTAGGCTAGCTAGTTTATACGAGGTTTTGATTTGATACGTATAAAAGCTTTCCACTCACGAATTGTGAAAAAGTTTACTTCAAATTAGTTGAGATGCGCGTCAGTTGGTTTGAACGTACACCCGAAAGATGAATTCCCAAAGGAGTAGTATGTTTCGGCAACAAAATTCTTTTTCTGTCGCCAAAAAAGTTATTTGGCGATGAAATTCAATTTTGTTACCAAACAACACCATGTGGTGAGGAAATTCAGATTTGGTCACAAGGTTTTGTCACAAAATGTCATTTTTGTTGTTGTTGTAGACTTGTAGTTATATAGGTTACATATTTTCATATAGTTTTTATTTTTATTTTTATGGGCATGCATCTTCAATCAGGATGGCTCTTTACCTCCTCGAAGATGTGAACTTTAAATGGCGATGGGTGAGAGTATTGAGCTACAGGTTGGTATATGTCACTTAGACTTTAGAATAGGGTTTACAGGCCTCACAATTTCTCATCCACTAGATAAAACCTAGATTAAATCGCAAATACAGAAATTAAATCAAACAATAAGCCAATTGGCCTCATCACCTTGATCTCTCAGTAGTTTGATTGCTCGGATTGAGGGTGATTTGTAGAATTGCTTCTCGAAACCCTAGAACTAAGCAGGTTCTTAATTTGGGGGTTTGATCTCTCGGGTTGTGGCTCGCCGGCTGCTCACGGGGAGAGAGGATTTTCACAGAGGGCATGTAGAAGTACAGTTTTGTGGAGTATTGAAGAGGAAGACTAAAGAGAATTTGAAACTGCTCATTCAATCTCAACTGATTACACAGATGTAGTATTTATACAAGAGTAAAGTGAGAACCGACCTAACCACTACAGCTGGCATCCACTAACAACAAACTCTCCACTACTAATAGAATTCTGTTGATTACAAACTACTACAACTAAACCACTAAGATTAAACAGAGCTTAACCTCTTAACCTCTTCTCTAACCGTAGTACTCTTATCAAAGACAACGTATGCGCGCACAGAGAATTTGGGTGTAGAAGTGTATGTAATAGTGTATATCTATCTTATATAAAACCCTACGAATAAACCCCTTTATATAGGACACGAAATCCAACCAAGGCCTTAGGATTTAGGTAAATAGATATGGAAATATAGGTTTCCCGAGGTTGCTTTTGTGTGCACAAAGCTAATTTGGCTGCAGAAACAAGTTTGAGTTCGAATCAAACACTTACAAAATGTTTCAAAATTCTAGGCAAAATAATCTGGCGACCGCTGGAAAGATCTGGCGGCCAAGGAAACAATCTCACTAGGAGGTTTAACTGCAAAGATTCCACCAGAGTAAAGAAAGAAGTGGTGGCCGTGAGAAGGATCTAGCGGCCAACATATCAATTTTATTAGAAAACTATTTTGTCTAAAAATACTTTTTGGCTCTAATCGGACTCTTTAAGTAGCTAATAAAAAGTCCCTCGAGCTTACAAGAAGTCAATCACAACAATCACTAACCTACTTATTATCGGGATGGTCCCCAAGATGGGGCTCGAAATATCAGTCGAACCGAATTGGGGTGTCTATACATATACGTCTCTGTTGATATTCTTTCCGGCATGATATGTTGCAAACATAGGACATAATTAGCCAGGATATAATAAAAAGAAAAGTTGTGCTAGTATGTAGTACAGAATTAGTGGTAGAAAATGACATATTAATTGTGGAATGGACGAAACCCCGATATTTAATTTGTTATTCTTGCTAGACACGGGAGTACATATGTTTGTAAGGAAACTGCACCTGGAATTTGAGCAAAATATACAATAGTTAGAAAGAAAGAAAGAAGGCAATGATTAGAAATATCAATTCATCCAAGGGGAGAAACAAGAGCCTAGTAGACTTCAAAAAGTCTCGAGAACGGCTCAGATTTACTGCACAGTGAATCTTAGCTGTTTATGTATATTTTAAGAGTCTTTTCTTTGTCCATTTTCTTTGTACTTAGCATTTCTCTAACTTTTAAGTGCTATCAACTTTTGCAAAGTCAGCAGATAAAATAAAATAAAAAACTTTTGTAGGGTCCCCGTCAATAAATTTTTTTGCCACGGATTAGTATATAGATGGTGAAATTGATCTCATGGTATTAGCTGAAAATCCAATTTCTAGGTGCAGGCAAGAGTATAGATCAGTGCATCTCGTGCATACATAACAAGCAAAAGAATGCTATTTATAGTCAAGTTGTTTCCACTAGACAAAAAGTAATAGAAAATGTGTTGAGTGTTATGAAGAAAATGTGTTGAGCATTTCGAAGAAAATATGTTGAATGTTTTAGTTTAGTGAAATCAACTTAACTTTTGACAAAAAAAAAAATTAGATTAGTATGAATAACTTCACAAAAGCCTATAAGTTGCAGTACAAAATTTTGAGTAAAACTGGGCCTTAATTTATTCAGTATAGTTGTCATTTGAAAGCAACGCAGGAAGCCAAGAGCATACATGCATGATATAGTTAATGGGGGATGCGCTCAAACACCCCTTGCCAAGCGGCCGATTCAACCGTTCATCTCGGCAATCAACGGCTCGATACTTAGGATATAAGTTGGAATATAAATAAATAAAAAAAGAAAAGAAAAAGTACACTGCTGTACACAATAATTGAAGGGTTTTATGTTGTGTTTGGTTTGGTTTGGTTTTTGAATTTTTTTTTGAAAAATAATAGGGGTAATAAGTGGAGAGAGATAGAGATTAATGTTAAAAGTAAAGGGAATCTAGGGGGTATTTTTTGAAAAAATCTTTTTAAAAAGTGAAAGAGAACAAGACATTAATTTTTTTAGAGTTCTGTCAGTATTATTGTGGTGCAAAATTATAGTAGTAAATTCAATTGTGGGAAGGACGAAATTTCGATTCTATGTCACTCTTTCTAGACAAGGGAATAAAGATTCTCTTACAGGAAAATTGCATTGTTTAATTCATCATGAGCACCTAGAATTTGAGTTAAGTATAGAGAAAGGGCAACGATTCAAAGCCACGTATTCATTTAAGAAATCTCGATTCATCGAAGCATCTTCTAAGTAGCTAGGTTCTACCAATTCTTGTGGAGGCTTTTTTTTCTCAATTCCTTCAAGATTATTCGAGGTTTACAAAAATTTACACCGACATCCCAAGTTATCAACTTCAAAAAAAAAGAAAAGAAAAAGGTACTCCTATAATACTTCAAAGGGAAGAAATACAGAAAAGCCTTTCTTGAACAACTTGTCTAGCTAGGTAGGCCGGTGCCTCTCATCAAGAAAAATACCACTTAAGAATCCAGACTAAAATGCTAGTACTAAAAAGTAGGTTAGAAAATGGACACAATTAAACGTACATGTAAGTCTTTTAAGGCCACGAAAAGTTTTGAATTACTTCGGAGTTCCAAAATCAGTTGAGATGTCCGTTTATTTATTCTAAACGCCTGATTATTGAAGCAGATATTCATTGGCCGGATGCTTACTTTTGGCATAGAGAATAAATTGTGTTTGTGTGAAGTAGTCTGTTGGTTTTCCCCCTCCATTTGTCCCCAATTCATTTGTCATTTGACTCATTTCCATTTTAAAATTTTCAATTGGTTGTCACTTGTGAGTACGAAAATGAGAACAAATACTCCCTCCGTCCCATAACGTTTGTTTGGTTCGCAAAACGAGAACTCAAAAATAACATATTTCCTTCAAAGGAACATTCAAACTTCTTTCATAAGTTAAAAGAACTCTGTTGGGATTTGTCCCACATTGATTAATTATCTGCAGCTTCTCCACTCTTTGTCAATTAGTTTGGAGTTGGATGCTTTAACAAACTCATCATCCAGATCTAGTAAGTTGTCGATTTTTATTACAAGAATCATATTATTTTTATGTTTTTTACAGTCGGAACAGATACTCCTATTTTGGGACGGAAGAAACGAGAAGAGGAAGAACAACTCAAATGATTGGCATATCTAACCTTGTATAGACACACATACAGCAAGATGGTATACCTGTTTTAGTAGTATATATATTATATAGTCGTAGTAGAATAGAATAGAATAGAATAGAATTAGAATGCAAGGAAGAGAAGAGAGTAAAATAGACTTGACCCAGTTGGTTTTCTAGACGGCCTTTTACGCGTCCATTGGGTGGTTAGTCGTTCGGAAAATTAAAAAAACAGAAACAAAACGAAAAGTTCGTTGCGAAATAAGTACGGTCACCTCCTCCTCTCTCCGGAGTAGTACAAAAATATCAACGACCGGCCAACCGGATAAGCCGGTTTCCTCGGTCACACTCCAAAAATGTTCACTCTTCAAATTGGGCCCCAATTGTTCCCTTCACACGTCCCATCTTCCTCCTTTCCCCTCTCTCTCTCTCTCTCTAAACTCTCTCTCTCTCTCTCTCCTCTTCTCTTTCTTAACAACAATTGCCATTATTCCTCCGTAATGCAACCACAGACCCCCCAGCTCCTCCTCCTCCTCCTCCTCTCTCTCTCTCTTCTCTCTTCTCTCTCTATATCGGATTGCTCGATCCATTATTCGTTAATCGGTTCATCAGTGACTGAATCACGGAACGTCTAAACGGATCGCGGTGGTAGCTCGATCCGTTGAGTGGTTTAAGCTTGAAGCTGCGGGAAAAGCTGTGCCGTTTGGATTAGTGCTGAATCACGTGCGATGAGGAGGAACATGCTGGACCTTAACCTGAGCGCGGTTCACGGGGAGAACTCTCCGGAGAACTTTCCGGAAGGCTCCGTCGGTCAAGTGGAGGACTCGGGGACTTCGAATTCTTCCGTGCTGAACGCCGAAGGGTCGAGCAATGGCGGCGGCGGCGGCGGCGACGACGACTCCAACTCGTGCTCCACGCGCGCCTCGGGGGACATCGGCTTCAACTTCGATATCTTGAAAGTCGGGGCCGGCGGTTATTCCAGAGGAGACGAGAGTAGTAATGATCGGTTGGCCGTGACACGTCAGCTGTTCCCCGTGATCGCCGGAGACGGGGCTCCAAACGCGTGGTTACGGGGTAATAATTCGGTGGATCTGTCGTTTAATCAGGCTAGGATTGGACAGCAGCAACCGCAGCAGCAGCAGCAGCAGGTGAAGAAGAGCAGGCGGGGACCGAGGTCTCGGAGCTCGCAGTACAGAGGAGTCACGTTCTACAGGAGAACTGGACGATGGGAGTCGCATATTTGGTATACTTTTAATTTCCTTTTTTTGTTGAGGTTTTTTTTTTTTAAAGTGTTTCGCTGTGATTTTGGAGAATGTGTGATTTCCATTAAGGAGGGGAATTAGGACCTGTAGTCTCAGGTTACATGTGACCCTGGGTTAGTAAATCCTTTGGGGCCGGTAGACGAACCAAACAAACAGTTTGTGTTTGCTCATTGAAAGCTCATTTGAGATTAATTTGTTATGTGAACAGACTGAGCCTGAACATCTTTTTGAGCCTCGAATAGACCACCAGTGTTCGGCTCGTTCGACTTTTGATGTCTGGAAATTCAAGATAGTCGAGATCGGTTTGTGATCGGCTCGATTAAAACTCGTTTGAGATCGGTTAATCTTATAATCAAACCAAGCTTGAACAAACTGTTTGCCCAGATATAAGCCAAATGAGGAATTATAGGTGGTATTATTAGTCCGGTCCCTGAGATTATGTATCTTCTTCTTTTTTATTTTTTGGTTGAGAGATTATTTCTCTCTTTATCTGGCCGGCGGTTTAAATGATCCTCTACCTTTTTTCCATTTTTTATACCACCAAAATCAAATATATAACAACTTCTTAATTTTTTATTTTTTGAAATATGTTACAACTAATCTCATTACTATGTTATTGATAAAATGCACACATTTGCGCAACATGCCTGTATGGCAATGTTTCTTTGGCAATTGATAAATTGCTAGTTTTCAACTTGCAATGGATCACTGTCACATAAGCATGGTGTGCAAACCATTGTGAATGTTATTGTGTTCCACTGTTCCTAGACTTCCACATTATAATTTCATCCGTTTTTCTAGAGACTCGTGTGCCCCTCTATCTCCATTCTTAAACCAACTTTTTCCAATCTTTCCAAAACATAATTCGGCAATCAAACTGCCCTTAGAGTCTTATTGTCACATTAAGGGGCCTCTGTGGGGTATCTTGTCCGATCACTTCCTGGGTTTTGTGTTTGTTGCGCAGTCTTTACTGTTTTGTGTGGAGTTAATGCTCTTGTTCTTGTATGACGTGTTTCAATGTGGTTATCATCACAACAAGGGTTTGTAAAGCATTTTTTCATGGACTTTATGGATGTTTATGTGCAGGGACTGCGGGAAACAAGTGTATTTAGGTATGTATATGTTTACAGGTTATTTTATTGTTTGTTCTATTTTTGTTTTAAGTAATTAGGGAAAATGTAGTGATTCTCTTACGAACTTGGATGTTGGGCTGTTGTAGGTGGATTTGATACTGCTCATGCTGCAGCTAGGTAATATTTTGAATGTAATGTGACAATCACTGGTTTGTTTTGGCTTACCTTTTGAGTTTTGAGCTGCTTGATTATTTTTAATGTAACTGGATTATCTGGTATCAGAGCTTATGATCGAGCTGCGATTAAATTCCGCGGTGTTGATGCCGACATAAACTTTATTCTTAGTGACTATGAAGATGATTTGAACCAGGTTGGAAAATTCACTCAAATGCGGTATTGTTTCTATAATGGTGGTCTGGTTAATTCTTAGCCTGTTTTGGGTATCTGCAGATGAAGAATCTGACAAAAGAAGAATTTGTGCACATACTCCGTCGTCAGAGCACTGGATTCTCGAGGGGGAGCTCAAAATATAGAGGGGTAACTCTGCACAAATGTGGCAGATGGGAAGCTCGAATGGGACAGTTACTTGGCAAAAAGTGAGAACTCTATCTTGAATTCAAGTTTCGGATTGTATTTATCACAAAAGTTGCTATTGAATATTACACTGAAACCACAATTGGTTTCAGATAGGTTGAATAAAAATAAGTCTGTGGGTCTTACATAATTCACTGTGGCATGCTGTTTGAAAGATGAAACCAATTTTCTTCTAGGGGATGATGATGCTTACATTGCAGGTATATATATCTTGGGCTGTTCGACAGTGAATTAGAAGCTGCAAGGTCTTAATGATTGTCAATTGCACTCTCACTGATACTGAATTTGTAATCATGAATTCTCAACGTCAATGTGATGTCATCCAACATGTATCTCCCTTTTCGTTTTTCTGCAAATTAGGGCTTACGACATGGCGGCTATCAAATGTAATGGAAGGGAAGCAGTCACCAACTTTGAACCAAGTACGTATGGAGGGGAGATGGTATTTGAGGCCAACAATGGAGGTATTCATTGAGACTTGGGGACTAATCTGTTGAGTTCATACCTTCATTTTTCCAAATGGTACTTCAGTTCTCTGTCCTTTAGCCCTTCTGTGTTTGGAATGCAGGCGATGACCATAGTCTTGATCTGAACTTAGGGATTTCAACCCCTTCTTCTGGAGATGGTCCAAAGGATGAAAGACTGGGTCATTTGCAGTTTCACCCTTACGCTCACGAAGCTAGGAGACCAAATGTAATAGTTGGATTATACTTTCTCTTTCCCCCTCTTCTGCCCAATTGTACGTATGTGCCTTAAACCTCATGTTTGTAGAAGTTGTGTGGCTTAAACCACTACAAACTGGTGAAAGCAAATCTGTTTGCTTATAGTGCTTAAACCTCTACAAAAACTGATGAATCTATTAGCCTAGTTAAAAGAACCAGAAATTGATAGAGGGAGTTACTGATAATCACTCTGTTGGCTGTTAGTCTGCTAGCGGGAATACATGTTGCTTGTTCTGATACTCCTTTTTATGCCATAAGATGCAACAAAATGTTGATCTTGAAGCTGTTAATAAGGATTCCTCTAATCTATTACAGATGAAGAACCCTGCTACAATTACAGTAGGGAATCCAACTCTTCAAGGCATAGCAATGACATCAGAACACCCTGCCTTCTGGAATGGCGTATATCCTAACTACTTTCCTGGTTACGAGGTAAAATTTATTTACCTTTGTATTGAAATGTGAGATATTGTGGGCTGCATCATCATACTAATTCCGAGCATCATTCGTCTGTTTCCATCACACCAGCGTGCAAGTTGCAGTAATTGATCATTTTACTTGCCAAACCTAGCATTTTCTTGCAGCTGGATTCCATGAAATTTTAGCTTTCTGTGAGATATTTTAGAGCTTGATATATTTCATTGTTGGGCTGTAGTTCAGTATTTTCCTATTGTGAAGTGTGGATGCTTTGAAAACAAAAAAGAAACACTGAAACACTTTGTGGTTGGAGCTAGTGCTATCCAATGATGTGAATATTCATGAGGCTCATTCGAGCTGTGTCATGCATGAATTTTTCTGATTGGCAGAAACAAAAAAGTTTTATCTGTTGTATCCTTAGAGATATTATTCAGTTATTACTGTCATTTAATGAGGCCATATTGTGGGGCAACTGGTAATACTAGCATCGCATGATCTGTATGTGCTATGTAACTGCATTGCTGGGTATTATGAGTGATTCTTAATCATTCTATAATGCCTATGATATAATGCATAAAAATGGAAGCCTTCAGGAAAGAATGGGTGAAAGCACATAGCAGAAAAGGATATCGTCCTCTAGTATTATTGTGTGACAAAACTTCATGTTGAAGTCGTAAGAAGTCATGACTGAAAATTTAAGACTCGTATTTTTCAGGAAAAAGTAACAGAGAAAAGAATTGAGGGAGGTTGTTCACAAGGATCACCGAACTGGGTGTGGCAAATGCACGGTCAAGTCGCCGCAACCCCAATGACAGCATTCTCTACTGCAGCATCATCAGGATTCTCATCTGCGGCTACCACTCCTCTCTCGGCTTCCTCCACCCATCCACCTAAACCTCCTAATGTAGCAACCCACAATCTCTATTTTTCTGCACCTGGCACAGCCAGCAGCAGTTCACAGTACTACTACCAAATGAGGTCACTTCAACCCCCACCATAGTATCAGTCTTCCCTCTTTGCCATGGGTAACATTGTCTTTTTCACTCTTGGTTTCAAAATATTGTTTGTTACACATGGAAGACCTCGCTATTGAGCTTGTTAAAAACCATTGACATACTATGCAAGCCTAAGGTTGAAAATAAATGATACCCTCTTCTTTTGTTCATAACTCAAGCACTAAGTGGGGGCATGTCTAAATTTTGAGCCTTTTAACCTAATTTATTTGCATGGATTATTTCTGGATTGCTTTGTCCCTCAAGGAAGGAAATTTTAAGAAAAATGCTTGTGGAGAAATTTCCCTATATTTAAGTATATCTCTCCACGTATTCGAGGGATGGAGGGATAGATGCTTGTGGTGTTACTCTTCAATGGATAAATGTCACGGAGTACTACTAATGTTGTACCATGAAATATATCACAACAGTCTCCCTCAAAAAAATCAAAGTACCAAAATGAAATTCTTTCGGCAAAAGGAGAGGGCCAGATAGAGCTCCGGGTGAGGGTTTCACCTCCTCACCCTAGCCGCAACCCCCCTCCCCTTCTCTCTAGGGATGGCGATGGGCAACCTTGCCCCTTTCTTTATTGGATCAGAGTTAGAGCGAAGGAAATCGAGGAGTTGCTGGGGTCGGAAAATAATTGGGTTCTCTGTATAGATTTGACTAATTTTGTTTTTTTAGAGTGTTTTGATAAGAAAACAAGATATTAATGAGTGATGAGAGTTAAAAAAAATTAGAAACAAAGAAAACAAAGATGTAAATTAGTGATTTCTTATTTGGTATATTGCTCTTATAAATATAGTCGGATTGGGTTAAAACAGGACGGGAAAGCAAATACCATCCCCACCCCATTTGCTTATGGGGTCATAGAATACTACTCTCTTCCTTTTTCCTCCCCTCTCAATCCCCCTTTGTCCCGGTTACTCTCTGTCCTCTCCTTTCTTTGCCTCTCTTCTCCTACCTATATGGGTGTGAGATGGTTGAGACGCTCTCCCTAAGTTGAGCAGTTTTCCCACTCTCTCCATCATTTTTGGCATGCGGAGGCCTAAATCTGCGAAACTAGATCTGGGTTTTGGCTTTGAAATACAGTTAGTTTGGCAATGGATTTTTTGAGCTCTTTGGCTGCGGAGGTGAAAGTGTCTGCGGCAGATCTGGCGATCCAGCGGTGGGAATAAGCTTACCGCTTCAAATATCCATAGCCTCTTCTCCCATCTCCACGAGCAGATCGATGGGTTCGACCCCAAAACTGTTATTTTCTTTGTTTTTGTGTTGTGTTTGTTTTGTTCCAGTTTGTTTTCTTTGATTATTCGGACCTTTTGAGTCCGTTGTAATTAGTTTATTTGAATGCAGTTTATGATTTCCTCGAAAAGAAAAGAAAATTTTCAAAAATTAGTAATTTTTCCATTCAAAAGAAAAATAAGCTGAGTTCCTTGTTTTTTTGTTCATAAGGAAAAAGGGCAACAGTTTGCTAGAATTTTCTAGATTAATTAGGGTTCGTTTCTACTGTATTAAATTTATTTGTCTTCAAGTTAATAACAATAATCAAGTTATTCCGCTAAATGGTTATTTTAGTTGATATGACAAGAATTACCTGTCCAGAAATCTGCAAAACATGAGTTTTAGTACATTTAATTTAACAGAAACACACCACGCCTGATTTGGCACGTATTGTTTTCATCAATTCTTGGATTCATAGCACTATATACGGGTTGTATAGCAAACGTTCAGTAGACCCATTTTCTGCAAATCTAAAAGTAGAAGATTTTTACCCTTCACAATTTGTATCCAAATGGTAACCGATGAATACGTATATATTTTTGGTTAAAAGTATCAACAAACTCTACAAAATGAACAATTTCGATTATCGTTGTGAGCCAGGACAAGGGCCACAAAGCCCAAACTGGACAGGACTGGAAAGTGAGAAAACTGGACAGGGACTGGAAAGTGAGGAAACTGGACAGACCCTTGTCCTAATTTTTCTCTTCTATTGCGAAACAAAATAGTAAAATACAGTTCTTTTTGGCGCATTTATGCTCTTCCCATTTTCTTGGTGCACTTAGGTTTCACTGGTTCTTTTGTCCTTGCAGTTATATCCCACCTCAAACATGGCCACTTTTAGCTCTCCCTCCTGTAACACAAACTCACTCTCTCTCTCTCTCTCTCTCTCTCTCTCTCTCTCTCTCTCTCATGACTGATTGGAGGAAGATCACATTTATCTCACACAATCGCTTTTGTAAATTCGTAGTGGGTCCTAGCTCTGTTTGATTGTTTATGACCGGGTCCTGCCCTCTTCTGTCTGTGTTTTTATGACTGACTCTACATAAGTAGTAGTCCCACCACTCTGGACCCCCCGAGTCCCCACCCCATTTTGTCACGAAACAACCATTACAACTTGATGCTATTGCTGGGCCCTCATTTCGGATCTTTCATACCTTCTATCTTAAAAAAACCTTAAATATATGGTACTGAATCAGACACCCAGTTGGTGGGAAAGCATTTAGATTCGAGGAGGGGGGGTTTGGTGTTCCACATACTTGTCTGCAACTTTGTTTTCTATCTGGCCGAATTTCATTGGCACACCCCGAGGTTTTCCCTGGTGACGAATACCCCGCTCAATATTGAACCCCCTGTGAATTCTATGTGTGTTCCAACGACAACCCAAATCGAGAATTTTCTGTCCAAACACATAATGAAATGAGTCAAAAGTGACTTGTCTCTAAACCGTCGCCATTTTTTAAATAAAAAATTTTCAATTCTCACTTATTTTTTTGAATCAAAATAAATCTTTTTTAGCTTTTGAAAGAGTTGTTTTGATCAAAAGGGGTTAACTTTATTTTTGACTCGTCAAAAAAAAAAAAACGTTTTTTATCACAAGACAAATTTATTACTTTTTAGTCTAAAAGAATGGGAATTGGAAGCTTTTCATTATTTATTTTGTATCGAAAAAGGTGAACTTGTCAATGTAAGCCACTTTTGACTAATTCCATTATGTGTATAGTCGAACAGTTGTTAGTTGAGCGCCAATGAAATGAAAAAAAAATACAAGGAATTAAAGCAAACCTTAGGAGGCATAAGTGAAATTTATCCTTTCCATTATTGTATCACTGTCTGCAACTTTGTTTTGGTCCTGAGTGATTGGGGGTGGGGCTCATTTTTCAGGCCCCAACCATCAAATGAGGTAGCTGTTGAGGGTAAAGAGGGTAAACAATAATGTTCTCTTTGAAGGAGACCACAGGCCAACCCCGCAAGGATAAGATTTGATGTTCTATGATTTCGGATCCAGCTATTCCCCAGTGCTGCGATGGACTGATCAGCTTGTTTGTCAGCCCATCATGAATTTATTTTGATGATTCAAACTGTTTCACCCGATAATTTATTCATGTTAACTGTAAAGTGCAACGTAAGAAGAAATTGGTAGGAATCTTATTAAAAATATTGGAGTGTGTGAACTAACTCGGGTCAATAACTGAAATTATTACCTCATTCTAACTTCAGATATTCTCATTTATTACCATAATAAAATATCAGTCTTGTGAGAAATGTTTGTTTTCAGAACTGACTTTCCATCCGTCTTAAAAAATTGATTGTCATGACAAAAATTAGCTGAAATTTTCATTGATTTGTCAAAAAATAACACTCTCAATTAAACGGGTACAGATCCCCATTTGTACATCTATATCTTCACGTACAGATCCATTTGGGAATCATTTCGGATCTCATAACGATAAACGGAACCGCTCATTTTATTTACAACATTTTATTTAGAATCCTTATAAAAAATCAACTCAATAGGAGGTCAGTAGGGGTGTTAAAAGAAACATCCAACTTTGCTTCAAAATTCATGCATTTGCTTCAGAATTCATGCTTAAATTTTGAAGCAAAGTTAGATGTTTCGCAAACGCCCCTATGAATATCTGATTAAACTCATCTTTGAAAAGGACTTTAATAACATGTTTTAAACAAAATGCATCTCCGACCATCTTTGTAAAATCCAAAATGGGTTTGAAATGAATATGTACGCGCAGTACAGACAGACAAGACCTCTTGTCTGTATCCATATTGTTTATGTTCACCTAAAAGTGAAAAGCTTTTAACCTACAACTTTAGAGAAAAGCAATAGGGAGAATTCCAACATGAAATTACATTCAGTAAAGCTAGGACTGGCTCGTAGATTCCAAAAATGGGATGCTCACAAGCTGGGTCATAGGCCACTTCAAGGATGGCTACATGGGAGCCCACCCAATGTGGTGGTCCTGGTGGACAATTGAATATTTCACCTTCAACCATGCATATGAGACCACACCAGTACCCTACACATGAATAAGAGTTGACTCCAAAAGTCTATAACAGGTCCTACTTTAACCCAAATGACAAGAAATTATAGTCCAGTGAACTGTGTGCAGTGCCAGAAAATCCAATTGAGAAAGAAAATGGGTGAAAAAAAAAAGAGGCGCTCTATTCTGATTCTTCATATCTACAACAGTAGAACCATTAATATATATTGACAACTTTATGACTAATTTCAGTTCTTGTGTAGCCCTCAGGCTTCAACCACTGCCCAGAAAGACAAAATAACCACAAAAACTATTCAATGTTCATTTACCCTATCGTTAGTTGTTGTATTCCTCATCATCATCTTTCCCTTGGGAGCAAAATACTCAACATCTGCAAGATAACCTGCCCGCATGATAACACTCGGCAGCCATCAACAAACCATATGTGTAGCATTAGCAAAGCTGGATCTTACCTTAGTTCTGCAAAACAATATGAACCATGAGAAAAATACATCACATGTGATGCAAAATATGCGATAAGATCATACAACAAACATTGGTCTTTGCATGAAAGGATGGCAGAACGATCTGAAACAACTCGTAGTCACACACACACCACCCCACCCCCACCCCCCCCCCCCCCCCCCAAAGGAAGGAAAATTCATGTCAACAGGCCAGAGAAAAATACCACAGGCTACAAACGATCGCACCACATACTCCTATAAGAGATCATGGTAACTATAAATCTCTAAGTCCCCTATTTTAATGGCAAAACTTTTATTCGAGTAATTACAAGTTGACATCAAGAGGTTATACAGTTCTTAGTAGGAAAGAGAACATAAACAACTAAATGAGGCATAATCTATCTCCAGCCGTCATTCAAGAGCATCTCCAACCCCTACTCTAAAATTCCATTTAAGAGTATGGGAGAGCTCCAACTCATCCTCTGTATCTCTTCTCTTGTTGAGAGGATAGGTTTTGGTCCTCTATATTTAGAGGATGGAGAGGATGATTCTCTATTTGAGAGGATGAAGATTTTAATCTTCAAGTGCATATAACTTTTAATCACTAAATTTATATTTTACAGGAAAATGAAAAATTGTTGAGTTTTGAAAGAAATAGAGATGAAAAAACAGGTGTGTGGTTGGAGTGGAGATGAATAGTAACATCCTCAAAGGTTACTTTTTGAATATAATACACTATTTTGATACTCTATTTGAGAGTGTTGGATTGGAGATACTGTAAACAGATTGAAATGCCCTTGTTAAAACTGAGACATTCATTCACCAATTTACACCAAAAAAAAGAAAAAGAAAAACCATGCCTAATGCTCAAAAAAAAAAAAAAACCCATACCTGCTGGTTTCTGCCAACTTTTGTTTCTGAGGATTTGATCCTTCACATTTTGCAATCCGCAAAGCCAAACCAATCAAGTGTCAGTTTCATCCTTCTCGACCAAGGCCACCATTGTCCACATATCAATCCGTTTCTCCAGTAAAGCCAATATGTGCTGAAGCAAACAAACAAATTGATGACAAGTCACATTCCGTATGTGCGATTGTATATATCGCCTGAATTGGGCATCCGGAACTTTGAGTCCTCGTAACTCGTATACATGTTAAATCCCAGTCTCTCATTTCTTAACAGCTCTGCCATGCCCATAGCATTTCCGCTATGAACTTCATTCCAACCATCCCACTGACCATTTGACATGATTGCACCACTGGACTGTTGAAGATTGAGATGCGACAAAGGGGACGGACTGCTGGCCTGTGGTTGCTCCATAATCCTTGAAGGGATTCTGTAACCATCACTATGTGGAGCAAAACCATCCTCAAAGTTGGTAAATCTTTGGTTCTGTATTGGAGAAATAGATCTTTGCATCAATAACTGAAGTCTAGACCCATTTTCAAAGGCACTACTTAATTGTGAAGAGTAGTTTGATCTCATGTCCGAGGTGGCAGCGTTATTCAGCCCACCAGGAAGTCTCCCCTTGCCAACTGCCAAAATTGCTGGATCCATAAACTCAATATCCCCCCCACTACCACTGTTTCCTGTTGGTGGTGCCTCATATGGATTTCTCAATGAGGAAGCATCAACAAAAGTGTTCCCTGCAAAATGGGGGCAGAAAGAGGGATGTCCACAATTTAGAAAATTGTAGTAAAAAATAAATAAATAAACCTACTTACAAAAAGATAAGGTAATGAGAGTAAAGAACTAACAAGACATGGCATCAAAAGTCGGTTCTGTTCTCTGAGGAGAAGAAAAGCCTGGAGGTGGTGCTCTGTTGGGCCCTGTAAATCCGGGAGGTGCAGAAACTGGACCTCTCGAAACTACAACATGACATTGAAGAGGACAGAGATCAGTAAAGTTAGAGAAAGAAACCGCAAAACCAACAGAAAAAGAAGCATGAGCAAAAATAATCAATAAAAAAGACATTGAAGAGACGTGGAGGGTGTGTTAGAGTAATCTATACATTGTTGCACATAAATCCCGCATCCAAGACGAGCTCTGAAAGGAGATAAGCTAAGGAACTGGAACTGGAACTGGCTAGGTGTACAAGGAGAGAACATACTTAACGGACACATTGGATTTTTTTGGGTAAATACGGACACATCAGATTTCCAAGTCCAGGCGTACAAAAACATAATATAATGTCAAAGACGAAAATCTCACTGACTCTGAATTACCAAAATCTCCATCAACCCCTCCTGCTCATGTCGAGCTATTTAAAATACCAAACATAACCTAACTCTACTAAATCTTAAGACAATATAATGCCAAGAAATATGCCAAGCAGCAAACTAAATCAAAATAAACACACTACACTCAAATTTACCAAAACTTCACTCCACAATGCCTTAAAGGTTGAACAGCTCTTCACCGGGCTCCCAAGATGATATGCTGATAGAACTTAACAAAAAGCCCAAATAGACACTCTCAAATACTTTTGCTGAGAGCTTCCACTCGATTGTCACCATCAGCAATTAAAATGCTTCCAAACATTCAGCTGACATTCAAGACTAAATTAGTAACAGACCACCGGACTAGCAGTAATTATATTCAAGTCATTCCTAATTTTGCCCTCCTTCAAGCATGTAATATGGTTCACAATTAACGTCTTTAGAGCTATCTTTTACCAACTCATAGGACTAATAAAATCCTCAAACATAACTCCAATCAGCATGTCGTGTTTTTACAGCATCAGACAGGATCACAGGATCCGATTAGTCACGACAAACTACTTGCCATGTGAGTTCAAACTTCCACAAGGATTGTCAACTTAATCATACTACTATGAATTGTAACCACACACACACACACACACATATAAGGGGCAGATTAAGCCCCAATCCTTGCATGAAGGAACATTGTGGATACTGAGTATGACAGTATGTTAATTCCCACAACATAGAAGCCACATCACACAATCCAGGAGAAAGCTACATATAGGATGTATACGCAAAAAGGAAAGGAAAAGAAGGCAGCAGCAGCAGCACAGGCAGAAGAAGAGGACGAAGAATCTGTTGCAACAGTGTCCGCTTGTCTGGTGTAAATATCAGAAACGGGCAAAAAATCCCAACAACAAAGCCATGGAAGAATTCCCAAAGAATAGTATACTTGTGGAAAAGATAGTGGTGAAAAACTGGGTAAACAAAAAACAACATCCCAGAGATAATGGGTGAAACTTAATCTAAAGAACCACCCCTTGTACATGAGACAAACCTACTATTGATCCCGAGCAAATCATCAGTTGATGACAATTATCTAATCCACACCGGGAAAGAAAACCTAAAAAGAGCATTCAAGAGATACATACATAGTAGATACAGGAACATCAATGAAGTATACGTAGTTTCATGGCCACCATAAGCATAACATACCAAAAATTACTGAAATATCGACTGAAGCAAATGATAACTCACCTGAGAGCTTATTAGAAGAGAAATAAGAATAGCTGCCAGCGAATTTATCAGGTTCCTCATTGTTAAAAGTAGAGAAACCATTAAAATCACCAAGCTTATCAGTATTAAACTTGCTTTTTTCTGGAAGTTCAAGTCCTAAAACACGGTCCTTCAGCACTCCCCCATTATTATTCAAAGATGGTCCAATATCTGATACTCCGTTTTTAGACTCCTCCTGTCTCGCAAAAGAGAACCTGGACTGACTGCTGTTTTGAACTTTCCAGGAACTTGATAATTTAATAGATGCCTCCCGCCTATTATTGTCACCCAACAATTTAACCAAATTCTGTGGTGAAGTCAATGACTCATCCCAAGCATCAAAGTCCATCGACAACATATTTGATATTATATTGCTTTCCCCCATATCTGCAGCAACATTATGGTCAGCATCAGATGCTTCACTTCCAAATCTCCCAACAACCTTCTTTTTCACTTCACTTGGAAGTGAAAAAGAATGCCCAACTGTCATATCTGAACCAATGTATTTACTTATCATATCTTCAGAGTATCCATTAGGTACTTTTGGAACATCAGATGAACGCAGTAGCAACCCCTTGTCAACTCTATTATCTACAATTTGAGGATCTTTATTGAACATATCAGAGCCATATGGCTCATTCTGCTGAGAAGAATATAAACTAGACTTGCGAGAAACATGAAAGGAGTTAGACAGATTAGGCAAGTAGCTTGTGCTAGTAACAATTTCTGAATCCTTACACCCCTGATCTTCAAAAGATTGAAAATCCTCTTTCACTTCAGGAGATGCAACTTGCGAATCTCGTTTTCCTACTTGAGTTTGTGAATCTGAACTCCAATCAGACTGTTCTCTTGGAAGAGAATCTAGTTTAAAATCTGATTGTTCCCTTGTAACGAAAATATCATCAGTAGAAAACAAAGCTTTCCCAAGTGCAATTGACGTTGAAGGTCCTCTTAAGTGCTGGTTTTGTTGTAACACCTGATTTTTTTTAGGTGACTTAATCAAGGTGGTTTCAGAAAGTGAACTATTAGGCGTAGTATCAGCAGAATGTTCATCCCCAAGTCGTCTACCAATGTGCAATGACACCATATCAGAACATGCACTCTGAATATTCCCATTCAAAGAAATATTCAGGTCTTTATCTGCACTGAAACCGAAAGACTGCCCAGAAAGGTCAAAAGAATTTGTGTTATTAGATGCTGCACTAATGCATCTATCTTTGTCCAACAACTGTGGCGATTGCAACTGAACAACCACAGTTGTGGAAGCAGGAATTCCTGGTGTGGCAGGAGCCTCAGAAGCAGTAGTTCTGCATTCCTCTTTAGGAATATGCTTCTTTCCAACATCAACATTTGATGGAGGAACCTGTATTGTTCCTCCAGCTGCCGTCAAAAAGGCAATTGACCCATTTGAGGTTTCATGTTTCTGGTATGGAGGTCCATTTGAACACGGTAAAGTTCCAGATGGTGGCTGGTTAGTAGAGGCACGCATTCCCCTAGAATAAAAGTCAAACTATAAGTATGTGAATCTTAGTATAATAAGGATGGTTTACTCAGTTAGTTGCATACCAGAAGGTTGCTCCTGGAAGAGCAACAGATCGACCAGAACTACTGTTTGGTGGAGAATCACTGATACTGCTTGCTGGATTCTGCCATTCACATGGAAAGACAAACTTATCAACAAGGATCGGAAATTACTCCACAACAGCCATTCACGGCACATTGTCTGTACACAACCTCAAAATAAAGTGGCAGTGACCATGAATCACCATTTTCCATATTTGTAGTTGGGAATCCAGAGAATCCACTCAATAACTAGCTTACTAAAAATAAATTACCCAAAAAGCTGATCTCCTCTGGCTCCATGTAATGAAACAGAGCTCAGCCAAAGGTACACCGAAATCATTCACTCTTGGTGTTGCTCTCCTTGGCTTTTTGAGCGTTTCATTCTAATTAAAAAAAAATTGCGTATATTAGTTTTGCGCCAAACTTTGGTGGATTATTGATTTGTCTCGACAAGAAGAATCGGGAAAGTAAAACGTTTTTACTTTTACCCAAATATTTTGTAAATATCCAAGATAAAGCCCAAAAAGCAATTATTGATTCGTCTCAACAAGAAAATCGGGAAAGTAAAACATTTTTACTTTTACCCAAATATTTTGTAAATATCCAAGATGAAGCCCAAATTGGATATTTACAAATATTTGGGTAAAACTCATAATGTTTTACTTTCCCGATTCGTCTTGGCGAGATGAACCAATAGTCCATAAAAGTTTGGCACAAGACTCGAACACAGAAATTTTTTGAATAAAGACAAAACTCAAAAAGCTCCCAAAAAAGCCAAGGAGAACAATTTTTAAGTAGTGTAGATAACTTAATAATTTCCCATGTGAAGAACAAAAAAAACACTAAAAAAAAGGTGAAAACTAAAGGTCTTACATTTGAAGCACTTTTACTGATAGATTTTCCGGAGGTAGCAGAGCTGTTAATGTGGTATTCCTCCGCTGGTGGTGGTAACACATCCCCTGATCTCCGTTGCATGTTATTTGTAGCACCAGTAATTTGTTGAACTCTACCCCTTTAAAATAACTATGCAAGTTAATAACTATCCAATAAACTGCCAAGACAAAAATCAATAGAAAGGCAAAACAAAGCATTCTTACTTTCTGGGTATGCAAGAGAACATGCAACCATTACATTTCAGTTTAATCAAAGTATAAGGGAACTTAAAGCAGGATGAGTCAGGAAAAAATGCTTAAACTTCTTCAAAAACACGACTTAATTTGCAGCAAAGTCCATAGCACCTTCAAACATTCCTACGTAGAAAGATTAAAGCAACTGACAATTTCGGCAATACTAGCAAGATATCAGGAACTTAAAAGCCAAGAAATACCAAGGTTCAAGTCTCAAAACACCTAATTCTTCCAATAATATTAAAAATTTAACCAAACAAACCTTAAAGAATAAACTTGTAAGAATTCCTTCAAATTTCAACGGGTGGTCCAGTCAACTTTCTAAATTGAGTTAAGCCAAGCCAAACTGCCGAAGGCAAAACTGATAAGCAAAATATGGTGGAGGGAAGACAAATAAGATGGCCCAATCCTTTTATGCATCGAATCCATACATATCATTTTAATTTGAAGCATTCTCCAAATAACGGTTTCCAGCCTTCAGAGTTGCTCAAAAAACATTCACACTCAATTCAGATACGAAAATCAAAATTACTACAATCTTGCAACTGTACCAACAATCTGTCTAATTTCATCACAATTACATGAAATGGACATTTTTTTCATCAGAATCATCACGGGAAATTTTCTAGCTTGTATAGAAGTTTCTGCAATCCTCGAAAGAAATGACCTAAATGAGGTTTGAACAGGGATGGCCATTTGGCTCCTAACAGAGGGATTTACAGCAATATTTTCCCCTCTTGGATAAGTGATGGTTTTGAATACCGGGAAAGTTTTCAACGCAAGAAAAATTGAACATGTTTGTTTTTTTTCCAAACCTTGACAGGAAAAGATTAGCAAACAGTGGATGTCATGCACAGATAGTTTACATTGTTAATCTCGTTCCGTAACGGCCGGTACGTACCGGATTTGTATAAAACCAGCACTTTGCATGTCTAATACCGTCTCGGCTCGAATACCAGCCCTTACCGGCGAGAACCGGAAAATTCGGCCGAATAACGCAACACCTCGCGCAATAACGCAAAATACAAATTAAAAGGACAGGAATTGCTATCCCTTCTTGGGTAATATCATTGTATCTATCCATCATACAGTCAGTAAATTCATTAATTCTGAGCAGATAACATTGAAGTCAAAGGGCAATTGACTTTCCTAGGGTTTACACCACAAGAGAGGGGGAAGAAATAATATTTATTATCTACCCAAGTTTTTAACAATGATCCATAATTCTTCTCAGATAGGTTCATCAATACTACTCTGAGTGTTGCTCAAACATCCATGCATGAGCCAATAAAATGGACTGAGGGCCAAAGGGCTGTATTTTAATCAAATTAATGAAATAATAAACAAGATAATTGGAGGAGTCTGACTATGAAGATACCTTGTGTATTCGGATACTATTTCATCTTTAGTGAAACTATCCTCTTGTGAACCAATCTCATGCAAATAGAGGCAATCGGGATTGCTGCAAGGCTGCATCAACAAAAGCTCCATCCTTAATTAAAACCTTAAATGAAGTTTCACCAAATGGCACATCGATTGAACAATTTCCAATACCATACCAAATTTCTCAACCATGCATGACAGTACTTTGTGGTTCCAAAACATGCCCTGTAACATGGAATTCAAACATGCAAATAAGGGAAATATAGAATAAAAGCTAAATCTTGGATTGATTGTCTTGATTGAAACATGTACCAACCTCAAAGATCTACCATCCAAGACAAAACCATGTACTGACTGAATACAACGAACTGCTTCCTCCTCTTTTGAGTAAGTAATATATCTGGAACAAATATAGCATTTTGAACGGAAGATTTATTATGTAATAAAATGGAAATATAAAAGCAAAATGGGATCAATAACATGATCTCAGAACAACTACTGGAGAAACAACACAGATGACTGAAACTCACCCTCAGGTTTTGACTAAAGCACGTTACGCGTATATCAAGTAGTAATGAACCATCCTATTTTCACTTGTGCAAATTAACTAGTGAATAAGCAGTAACTTGAGCTGAGCAACCACTATTTGAGAGTAACATTTGTAAGTAATTAACTAAAAAAGTCTCTTCTAAAGGGATTGAAACTTACACACTACAAGTATTGTTTGCAAACTGTTGAATAGTACCAGCTGCTGTACGAGATATAGACACCTTCAGCACTTTTCCATACTGACTAAAATACTCTCGGCGCTGGAGAAGCTGCTTATAACATAATATAGAACAGTCAGCATACAGGTCTCCGTGCCTCAATTATGAGGAAGGAGAATAGGTGAGAGAAGAGGACAAGGGAAAGACCAGAACGCACATCTTCGTCAGCTAGATTAAGAGGTAGGCCCACAATGTACGCCAGATTTCGTCGAATTACTCGAACATTACTGAGTTGCTTTCTTCCATCGGATGTCTTGATTCTTGGCTTTTGCAACTTTGTTTTCCTGTCCATGTTCATCTCAGCTACCAACCTGCCAAGTGATCATGATGACCATGACAATAATGACAATGTTTTTCTTTTTGAATAAGTAACAATAACAACGACAACGATAATAGTACCATCGATATTAAATGAGTATCTCAGGAAAGAGTTAGAAGTTGGCAAATATGTCCCCCATGTTACCTTTCACATTTTGCAGCCGTTCCAACAATCTTTTCCTTGTTATAGGGGGCGCGGCATGCTGGACACCGCCCTTCTGTCTCATTCTTCTCAGCCATGTCCATTATCTGATGCCAGCACCAAATACAGATCTGCAAATATGCAAATATGGTTTCAATAATATAGCCAGGACAAGATACCATAAACTATCCCCATTGTCCTCCAAAATAGCCTCGCTGAAGAATCTTTCACTTATACCCGTAGATAGGTACTGTACAATATTTTGTCTGCAAAACTTGTAACTTTGGAATTCGGATTTAGTAGAACCAACTTGTAAATATTGTAATGCAAAAACGAGGTTAAATTGCCAGAATTCTGTTCGTTTTACAACAGTTTGTCATGTACCCTAAAGGTGATTTGTGACCTTGAGATCTATGATTTTTTATTTGTACACAATTCCCCAAAGTGCTGATTTTATGATATCTAAGTTTCTCGTGGAGAAACAAATCGTAAGGGAATACTTCATTGTGCATTACTTGCAGTATGCCATGACCTATTCAAAGAAGGTGAGGAAAAAAAAGGGCCACAAACCTCATAACCACATTTGCAAGGCTTCAGTTGCTGATCAGTCAAGTCCATCTCTTCCGCGCAAAGTGGACAAGTCTTTTCCCCCTGGTCACTCATGATTGCCTTCAAAAATAATACAACTAATAAATGATAAGACAATACGAAAGACATTCCACGTGCATTGATTTCAACCATGGATAGCCATGTTGGAAAGTAAGAAATGGAAGCATCTCATGTTTAATTAACTTACATCACTGATCACCCCAAACCTATCCCACTCCCAGAAAAAAATGGGGTGGGATAGTAAAATTAAACTTGTTCTATGTGGGGTTTCCAAATACCAATAATTATTTTTTAATTAGTTGAATGATTACTAAACTCACCACCTTAGCCACATAGCAAAGGTCAAACACTGGTAAATCTAACATGAAAGCCCAATAACGCAGAAATAACAGTGGGCTTATATAGAAGCTAGACACCGAATTTCCATATACCTCCCTGTGGAGGACTAGTGAACATTTACCAGAAAACAACCAAGATTATGCCATTGGAAGTGCAACCATTTGCAGTGGGACCCCTAACCCTAGCATGTCCATACTCTAACCCATACAATCTATGCTCCCATCCCTTAATAGAAGCGAGGTGGGTCGGGCAACTGATAACCCCAACCACATGGCCATTCCTACTTGTAGATTCGGGGGCAAAAAAAGATAAAAGAATGGGCTATGTTACTTGGATTCAGGTAGTATCGGGTGCAGGTGCGGGTGCAAGTCCAATCATCGGACCTTCCCAAACTTAAATGTTAGGATACTAGGATATGTGTCCTCAAATTGGGTATGAGTACAACAAGGACACGTCCTGAACAATTGCTTGTAGTATACAATTTTTTTTAGAATATGAACCCTAAATTATATTTAGAAATGTATTTAAACAAGAAGGGTTGAGAAAAATATGTTTTGGCTATTTTTTGTCTATGTGAAATACTCAAAATATCAATTTTCTAGCTAATTTTATATTCTTTTTCTATAAATATCATAACAATTAGAGGATCCAAGTGTCCAAAATGGATACAGGTGCCACACTCATCCACAAGGGTACTTGGGCCAAAAGGAAGGATCCATGTAACATAGGTAATGGGGTTTGGGGAAGATGTTTCTCCCATGAAACCCCACCGTTCCACTTTGCAGCATAACCTGCTGCCCACTGGGAACAACAGGAACCAATCCCCTTTTTTTTTTCAATAACTAAAGAGTCCAGGCCAGCTTACGCAAACCCCAAATCCCCTATTCGCAAGTTAAAATCTCCTACATTCTTAGTTGAGGCTGTCTTACTTTTTCACCTTACACCAAGGATAACAATGCCCTAAACGATTAAAAAGGGCACACGAAACCGCAAAAGGCAACTAACTGCCAGCTGAAACTCACTGTGTGTGTCTGGAAATCTCAAATTAATCACTCAAAACCACAAGACTCGCGAAATTCGAGATTTTGCTCAGCTAAATAGATTGACAACCGACACATGCAGAGTCATCATCAATAACAAAAGAGGGGAAAAAGTAACTAACAAATCAGACCACTTGAAAATTTCAAGTCCACAATCAAACAAGAATAAATCAATTTCACATCGGGCACGTAGAGTAAAAACCTTCACACAAATCGAAATCGATCGAAAGGGAGAAAAAAAAATCCGATTGAAATCGAGCAAAGATGAAATTAGGGATCTTGATTGACCCGGCTGATTGAGATTTGGGAGAAGGATCTAGAGAGACTGGAGGCCGGAAGACTTACAGTGGCGGCGGTGGCTGGTGAATCGAGGAGATGAATCGGAGAGGATAGAGAGAGAGAACCACAAAGCCTTTGCAGAGAGAGCGAGAAAGAGAGAGAGGAGGGAGTTTGTGGCTTGGGAGAGCTATTTTATGCTGTTGTTTTCTTATGCGTCGCCATCAATTGCTCAAATTTTGTGCGAATTCCGTAAATTGCCCTTGGAATTTCTCCGGTACTACGATAATACGCGTCTACATACATTTCCGGCTGAATATATATAATGAGACCGGTTCCGCTCACATCCATTTTGACACCTTTTCGACACCTGTTTCTGTTTTGGGCCCCATTGTGATAATCTGAACCATTGATCTTGTTTAAATTAGTAAAATAGGAGGCCCTGCGAACATTCAGCTTATTTGGATATCCGTAAGTGTTTGATCTAAACAATTTTACAGAAACTGTGACAGGAACTGATGTTTGCAAAATTGTTTAGATCAAGCCCTTACCGACATCAAAATGAGCTAAATTTTTGTAGGGCCCTCTATTTTACTCATTTAAACAATATCAACGGTTCAAAATAGTACAGTGAGACCCGAAAGGGTGAGTTGTCAAAACGGGTGTGAGCGGAACCGTCCCCATATATAATATTTCTTATTTCTTTTATTACACAAATAAAATTATTTTGATGAAAACTGCTGAGGTTTTACTCGGACGGGGAGACAGTTCTATTCGTCACATGAATAAATATTTTGAATATTTTTTTTTGGAGATCGTTACGATTTGAAATTAGGCTTGAATAAACTACTATGCATTTCGTTCTGACTTACTGATTTTTACAACATCGAAGCTACTCAAAATCAACATATGATCAGCACGATTAAATTTCATTTTTAAGTCGAGTTTGTGCATTTTTTTTAAAAACTCGTCAATTTTTTTAACTACTTGGCTCGTCTGCTCGTTCATAAATCATACCTGTGCAATCTAGTTTTGTCGAGCATTTGGGAGTTGGATGTTGTTGCTACTTCAAACCCAATGCGAGATCGATCAACTCTGATGCCACATTTTATCAATCGGTCATGTTTATTTATCCTTGTCAAGAAAGTGTTTCAAACAATAAGAAGGGTGAGTTTTGGACAAAAATTTTAAGAACTTTACTCGAACGGTCTTTTTGTTGCTTTCTCTCATAGACGTAATTTTTCCATTATATTTTTGTCTCAATGAGAATAATTGAGAAAGTATGAAAACATAGACAAAGATTGAAAAAAAACTCATATAAAATAACAACAAAGACCCATTTATACATTTTGGATTCGTGTTATCACGTCGAAAAACATGATGTACAAATTATATCTCAATCTTGTAAGAATTAACAGAAAACAATAAGCGAAAAAGTTCCTACAAAATATGTTCAAACTCACTCAAAGTAATTGTTACATGCATCATAGATAAGAGGGAGAGTATTATTCATCGGTCTTGGCACCGTCTTGACACTTTAATTTTTGTATGAAGTCTATACACTTACTGATAAATTCTAAAAAAATGTTTGGTGTTAAAGGGTGTTGGGACATCACGTGTCAGTGCCTGATGCCACATGGTAATAAATTTTCCTTAGATACTCGATTATGGGGTTAACATGTGTAGTCTTGATGATAATTGTACGATATATTGCAAGTCATGATTATGTCTGATAGAAATAGATAAAGAGACAAGCGTATATTCGAAAAAGTAATCCGATGTAAACTAAAAAGTGCTAGATTTCACGCATGATTAGGAATGACACGGGGCGGTTTTTAACTTACCCTGAACCAAACCTGAAAATGACCACATAGACCCAAACCTACCCTTGAATGAGTCCTCATTGGGTACTCCCGTTCACCGTCCCGCAAAACATGAGAAAAAGAAAATATTACCTAAAAGCAAAATAAAAGAAAATAGTTCCATATAATTTGGTATTTTAGGATAAAAATATAAATTTTCTTTTAGTGTAATGACAATAACATTAGGTTATTTACCTAGAGATCCCTCAAATTATACCTCCTTTTCTCAGACAGCCCCTCTATGAATTTCTCTTACTGTCAGACTCCTCATTTAAGTTTACTTTTCCCAAACCTAACTCCGTTGACGGAATAAACAAAGAGACCATTTTGCCCATTCATATGTACACCCAACATACCCATACTTAGTTCATTCCACACTTGTTTGTTTCTCCCACACAACACCCTAAATCGCAGACTTCTCCAACTCTTACCACGCACACCTTAATGGAGCCCTTAATACATAAGATTAGAAAGTTAGAGGGATGTTAAAGAACAAACATAAATTACTTACCTTGTAGTTTACACATCTTAGGAATCTCCTACCTACATTCACATAAATTAGGACAGTTCTTAATGGAGCCTTTACTCTGCAACCACATTGGACCTTTGAAGTGTTCTAGTGTGCTTCATCTGTTGCTCATATTGGAGAGCGAGAGAGAGAGAGAGAGAGAGAGAGAGAGAGAGAGAGAGAGAATGTGTGTGTGTGTGTGTGTGTTATGGAAGAGTTAGGCAAAATTGAGGGAAATAGATGGAGAGTTTCACGATTTTTAGGGGAAAATAGGAGAAGGGATTGAGGAAAAATGGAGGGAAAATGGTAGGATAAACATAGGGAAATTGAGGGATTGTTTCATGGTTTTGGGGGGAAATGGGAGAGGGGATTGAGGAAAAATGGAAGGAAAATGATAGGATAAGGCCCATAAGGGTTTAGCTCTTATGGAGTCAATAGGGGTCAATATTGGAATATTACACCACTTTTGACATAATCTAGGTGAAAACGATTAGGGGTTTAAGGGACAAGTAAACTTAAATAAACGAGTTTGGCCGTACGCAAAATTCGTAGGAGTGTCCGATAAAAGAGGTATATTTTGAGGGATGTCCACGTAAATAACCCAATAGTGTTAGGGTAAAAATATAGTGTTTTTTTAGAATATTGATACTTATACTTGAGGTAAAATATAATTTTAGATACAGAATATTTTGGGCTGGGTTCAGGCCAGGTAATAGGGTGGAGTAATATCAACTCGAACGTGATCGTTTATTTTCTAATTTTCCTCCAAACCTTTCCCAATACTCGAAAAATTTGATGAAAATTCGTTCTGATCAAGTCGGAGAGGGGAGGGGTCAATTGCCATCTCTAGGCATAATGCGTAGACCCTAGTTTTCACTTCCTTCCGTATATCCCTATTATTATTCTGAACATAATACTTGATTACTATATTGTCAAAATTTCAAATGTCGTAAACTCATGAATTTATATATATGCTTGTTGTTGTGCCTTTTAGAGTGTACCGGCTTAAGGGCCGGTCTTGACATTTTGGGAGCTCAAGGCAAATTTAAAACATTGCGATCGTGTATGCATTCGTGTAGAAATAATATAAGCAAATAAAATTTCAAAAAATCAAAATTAGTAATAGTATTCAATTAGATAAAATTTCAAAATTGTGCATCAATGAAAAGATTTGAAACAATCACTTAAAAATTACCGCTCTTATGTTTTTAGCGGTAAAAGTAAATTATGATCGGTAATAAACTATATAAGTAGTTTTGTTTTCATTTTCTCTTACTTCCTTTCATTTGGTAACAGACTAACAGTGACAAAATGAAAACCTTTAGAATGAGGTAATACACTTTTGTATGTAATAATCCATTTATTTCCATTAGGCCCACGTCGGTAACCATTAATTTGCAATTAGAACCTTTTTTTCCTGAAAACATTGTCATGTGGATTGTCCAGTTACCAAATTTGTCAGGCATGACAGCCGGCTGGGAGGTTGTTCTTTTGTTTTTGGTTTTTTTTTCCAATCAGCAAGGTCGTTTTTCATGATAATTGTTTCGTCGCATTAGATATTGTTTGGTACTTTACGCAATTTCTATGAGCAAAACCGAGCCCTCATCATAAGTTATTAGGGAGGTAAAATAATTCGTGCTAATCATACGTAGTTAGAAATTTATATGGGTAAAACTGCAGAGAATCTGTAGGGCCAAATATGGGAAAATGACGGCTCAGGACGTGTTTTGATAATTAATACTTGTTAAGGACATACTGAGAATATTTATTAAAGCTGAAAATGTCCTTGACAGGTATTAATTATTAAAATACGTAATTCACCGTCATTTTCCCAAATACAATAGGCACCAAAATGTCTTTTAATAGTTGCTATTGATTTAGCTACACTAGCAACTTGCACAACAATATGAAAATTCGTCCTCAAGTACTAACCGGGACGCTGGGGGGCTGCTGTCCCGTTTTGGGGCCCACCCCGATCTCGCTTCGATGATTGAAATCGTTCACTTTGTAGGCCTCGTCAAGTAGAACAACTATGCAAAAAATCAGTTTAATTGGATATCATTAAGTGGCTGATCGAAACCTTTTTATCTTGAAAAGAATGGATCCAAAACACTGGATCAAATCCACTATAACCCATGGACCGAGAGTTATATGGGCTCCGATCAGACACTTAATGATATCCAATTAAGCTGATTTTTTTGAATAGTTGTTCTACTCGACGAGCTCTACAAAGTAAACGATTCCGATCATCGGAGTGAGACCGGGGTGGGCCCCAAAATCTGGAGAGCAGCCCCCCAGCGTCCGTAGTAACCGTGGAATAAAGTTAGGAATCCCTATTATTTTTTATTCAAAACAAACTTCTTCCTAATGTAGTATGTCCAATTTCACATTTCTTTGACGGATGGATGGAATGAAAAAACACAATTCTGTTTTTATCAATTTCGTAGTTTTAAAGAATTTTTATTTTTATTTTTGTCGTTGCTGGGCTTTGCAGTCACGTACGTAGACCGGGATAGCTGCTTTTTTTTTTTTCCCCGCCTTTTCGAAATGGGAACTATTTTTTCAAGCCTAAAAATGTGATACAAATCATTCGCTTTTTTTATAATTCATCAAGTAAAACACTCGCGGGGATAAATCATAAAAATTGTTCAAGTGAACGGG
Organism: Rhododendron kiyosumense; assembly: GCA_019656275.1. Classification (NCBI taxonomy): domain Eukaryota; kingdom Viridiplantae; phylum Streptophyta; class Magnoliopsida; order Ericales; family Ericaceae; genus Rhododendron; species Rhododendron kiyosumense. The sequence goes on from BPLS01000658.1 coordinate 666,342, forward strand.
GCTGGCCCAAGTGATTTGGATGCCTAAAACTAAAGTGTGGGGTGATGCCCTAAGTATTTTTAGAATTATACAATAATGATAGAAATGTTTCTTTATATTACTACTTTAGACTTTATAATCTATATTATAAAATAGAGCAGTTTTTATTGACTCATATATATCCAACAGCATCTACAACCGTCGAATCAAATTTTGAATAGTTTATATCCGTCCATTCGAGAGTATACTTCCTAATATAAACATCCTAACTTTATGACTGCTAATTTCTTTCAATTGATTGCTCTTAAGTTTTTTTCTTAAAATGCTTGATTATCTTTTTGAGTTTAAGTCAAATCAATTATTGATTTCCCTCTAAAGTTGATTTCTGTACATTCAATTCAATATTTTTTAGCTAAATGCGGAAATCAACCTAAAAAGAAACAATTTAAAAGCAAATATTGAATTGAATATAAGGAAACCAACTTTAGAGGAAAATCAATTATTGAGTTGATTTAAATTCAAAAAGATAATCAAGCCTTCTAAGGGAAAAACTTAAAGGCAATTAATTGAAAGAATTTACCAGTTATAAGGTTAGGAGATTTATATTAGGAAGTAAATTCTCGAACGGATAGATATAATCTCTTGAAAATTTGATCTGACGGTTGTAGAGAGTGTTGGGTTTCTAGATTAGAAAATTGAAAATAGCGATAAGAGATCCAAAACAAAAAAAAAATTGTGATAAAAAACTTTTAATGTTTAAAACGCGTTGTTTCGTGCCTATACATGTTAATTGTTTTGTCCCCAATGGCCAAAGTGGTTGGCTTGAATTCAACTTGACTTGGTTTTGAAACCTGACATTTACAATAACATTATTTTTTGGAAAAAAACATTGCAAAAGAAAACGTTGCCTAGAAGACTCAAACTCAGACATTTCATATGGACTAAAATGAACTTACTAGTAGGCTAGTAAAGAAAATTTTATTATAAAATGAACAAATAATATATATACTAATTTACAAATAATATTTGAGCGTCCCTAAAATTTGAATTTTTTGGATGCCTGGGGCCTAGGCCTTTTGGGCATGGGCCGGCCCTACATGTGAACCTGTGCCGTTGATTCTCCTTTCGTGAACATATCATGTAAACCCGAACCATTAATTTTCTAAACATTTTCATGGATACTTTTCATGTATCCTCGTAACATTATCGAAATAAAAAATAACAATAAAAGTGGATGGAGACAAAAAAGTATACAACAGCTGAAACACATGTAGATCCCGTTCCGCTTTCTTCCAAAACTTTCTTTTTAAAAAAGAAGATTATTTCAAACTTAAATATAATGAAAGTAAAAAAAATTTAATTTTTTTTGTACCGTTTAAAAGATCTCAACGAGATCTATTAAATAAGATCCATATTAGAAACAAATTATTCGTATAAACATACTATGATTTTTGACATTAAAATTACATTCTCTTTCAAAAAGTTCTTTTTTTAAGAATGTGAAACGGCCCGTAATCATTTATTTTCAATGCAATCCGTTTTTTTTATAAAAAAAATTCTGTGTTCGAAAGAAGATTTAATAGAGCACAGAAACACATTTATGCAAGAAAAGATGGGTGTAGAGGATTTCAGCTCGTCGGCGAGGAGGATTTCTTGTCCTGGTCTCACTGCTGAAAGAAGTCACCAATGACAAAGCTCCACGTGGGAAAAACCGTGGGCTTGCAAAAAGGATCTTCCATAGCGCGACGCGTTCACACCAATACGAGTTTATTCCCCCACTAAAGAAAATCGACCATTAATACGAGATTATTTTGGATCTCCGAAATGACTTAAATATCCTTGAGGAAGATTTCTCTCAGTAGCAGCTAAAAATTTTGAACAAGGCTTTGAGTCTCCTTTTTTTTAAACCTGAAAAAAGAGAGGCTTTGAGTCACCTTTTTTTTAAACCTGAAAAAAGAGAGACTCAAAACCTTATTCAATTTGAGTCTCTCTTGATTTGGTTAAGGTCCCGTTCTGCTTTCTTTTTAAACATTCTTTTTTAAAACAAAATGTAATTTCAAATTCAAATATAACAAAAATGAAATATAATTATTTGATTTTTTTTGCACCGTTTAAAAGATCTCAATGAGATCTATCAAACAATATCTATATTGGTAGGAAAATTATTTGCGTAAATACATAATTTTTAAATTTGAAATTACCTTTCTAAAAAAAAAATTTATTTTTCAAAGAAAATGGAACACCCCCTAATTTCTTTTATAAAACTCAATTTGATATGAGTTTGAGTCAAGGGCTATGGACGCTCTTAGAAGTTCACTTGAATTATTTGTTAGAATAAACTTTCTTAATGGTAAAAAATTTTCCTTAAAAAAATCTAAGACTCTGAAAAAATTTAAAGTGTTCAAAACTTTGCTTGGATTCCAGATTTGAGATATGGCTTTTGAATTTGGTCGGCTTGGGTAACGGTTCTTAAGCTCTCAAATGACGATGCTAAAGGCATCAAGAAATAGATCTAGTGATGATCTTGCAGTGGGAAAGTAAATCTACTAGCGATCCTTCACTCACCTTCACAAAGTAATGATGGGACCAACATCAAAGCTAATTGATTTTTTTTAATATTTTTATTCTTAAGCCTAATTTTCCAAAAGTGCAAAAACACGAATTATAAAAGTTTTTTTTTCTTCACACCATACAAAGATAAAAAAGCCTCTTTAGTAACTATAGCACTTTCAGAAAATTAGGCCTTATTCAATATAGTCTTTAAATGATTTGCTGTCGAAATTCAAGAAGAAATAAAAAAAGAAAAAAACTTGTACTCCATCTAGACAAACCTGAAAAGGCCTTTTTGGTAATTCCAGGATACACAATACTCTAAAAAGTCGTCCCCTCTTACGTGTCACATTATTGTAAGTGATCTCTCATCCACTGAAATCGGATTTGGCTGATTCCCCTTCTGTTTCAATTTCCCCATTATACTCCGCTAATCATTCATTGTTTATGAGAAAAAAATTGTGATGATGATGTTGGAATTCCCTAAAGTTTTTCCACCCACCGCAAGCGAATTTTTCTACGATGTCCCAGTATACAATTTTTCAGTCATGAGATAAAAAATTGGACGAATTTGAGTCATTGGATCAAAATCACACGAAAGATAAGGTGAAATTCCCTAAAATGTTCGGCTGTGTTCGTTTCTTATTTTAGTTTTGTTTTCTAATTATTATCTTATTTTTTTCTTAAATTATTACCTTATTTACCCAATTATTAATTTATCATCTCTCTCTTTAATCATTATCTCTTTTTTCAATCATTACTCTATTTCTCTCTCTACCCACAACAAAAACTAAACTAAACTGCCAACCAAATAAAAGCGAAGTGGTTTTGCCGTTTTTCTTCCGAAAAATCGTATTTTTATTTATCGCAAAAAATGGCTATAAAAATTATGTTTTATGACCACATTTATCATAAAATATGACAATACTTACCACAAAATATGACCGACTGATCAATCCGATAGCGAAAGGGGCATGAAGATCCGCACACAAGCAGTCAATTGATCAGAGTGAAATTATATAATAGTTCGAGAGTACTGCCACATGATAGTTTGGACCACTTTACAACCACACATTATTATAGAGTTTACCACTAAGGTTCCGTTCCGGAACGAAGAAAAAGTCATTATTTTTTAAGAAAGCAATTTCAAGCTAAAAAATTATGGTTTTATTGAAATATAAAAATATGTAATATGGATCTTATTTAAAAGATCTCATCGAGATTTTTTATACGATGCAAAAAAAATTAATTTTTTTATTTATATTATTTTTGAATTTAAAAATTTGAAATAAGTTATTTATTTTTTAAGAAGGTTTCTGAAACGGGACCTAAGTGTATTGATCGTATAGAAAGTGTGGTTGTAAAGTTGTTCGGAGCACCTCTTGGTGGTACGCCCGGACTATTGAAGTAATTACTCTTGATCAGATCAATCCTGGCCGTTAAATCACGAACCGTCAGGTATCATCACACGGTCCAGAAAAACCCACAACAGCCAGTTTTTTCTCCAAACGCCATTTATATATCTTTCCCCATCATCACAGGCCCTGCTTGTGCTCTACTCGTGACGTTCCTCTTGCTAGGGCTCTGTAATTGCATTTCAATCCGTCTCTCTCTGCTCTGCTCTGTTCATTATCAATTTCACAAGGTTCGATTTCGCGGTTAGTTCACTCGCAGATCCATCCCGATCTTCGCCTTAACACTGTTTCGATCTGTATTTGAATCGTAATAGCACTTGTTTATAAATGTGCATGTATAATCCTATTGTGTGTGAGTCGACGTTTATTGTAGCGGATTTGCTTTGATATATCTGTGTTTGAATGTGGTTTAGAAATCGTCAGGTATGGGGAAGTGCTACCCGACTGTGAGCGAGGAGTACAAGAAGGCTCTTGAGAAAGCTAAAAGGAAGCTCAGAGGCTTCATCGCTGAGAAGAACTGTGCTCCGTTGATGCTACGTATCGCGTATGCTCCTTTCTCTCTCTCTCTCTCTCTACGTATATATACACACACATATACATATTTCCCCTCGCATAAAAGTTCATTTTGCAGCCCCACGCAAATGATCGGAGGTTCCATTTGTTTTAAAACATATTTTTAAGGGTTTCCGTAAAAAAATCAACTCATTCGGATATCGCCAAACTGGCCAAACTGATCAAGTCCTTAACGGGTTGATTTTTTTCAGGAACCTTTAAAAACCTATTTTAAATTAATTGAACGGCTCTTATGATTTGTGTGAAACTCCGATTAGTGTTGTGTCAACTTTTATGTGAGGGAAACTGGCCCCATACATATTATATCTATCTACCTTTATATGTCTACTAGTGCTAGCCTGTGCCTACGGCACTTCGCATCCTAGTTGGAAGGGGACGACAGTTGTGTGATTTAGGTGAAAACTATGGACACTTAACCAGAAAGTGGGAGGATGCACTTACAGCCTTTGGATCAAATGAATCTAAGCCGTTCTAACAATTTGTCTTTATACCCTTCTGTAAAACATAATAGAGATATGTGGGGAGATTCTAGCTTTCAAGTCCATGGAAATTGATTGGACCGTCTAGTTAGCCCATCTGTAGGCCATTCCCGTGCCCATTTTGATGATTAAAACTGTTCACAATTTAAAGCTTAGTGATCATGGAAATTGATTGGACCATCCAGTTAGCCCATTTGTAGGCCATTTCCGGGCCCATTTTGATGATCAAAACTGTTCACAATTTAGAGCTTATTGATTACATCAACCACGTCAAACATCACCAGTTGATATACTTTCGCTATGCATTTGTCTTGAGATAAATGGGTTAAATGGTTCTGATTTGGTGTTGTAATCTTGTTATGTTCGAAAACAAATGTTTTCCGAAATCACATCAAATGCAAATCTGATTAGACTATGGACGGTTTTGATCATCAAAGTGGGCCTGGGAAGGGTCTGAAAACGGGCCAACTGGACTGGAGAGGATCTAATTCCGAGATTCTAAGGTAGCACTCCTTGTTTTGGGATACCATATCCCCGCTGTCTTTCACCATAAAAAGGCGTAACACAAACTATAAGAGGATGCAATAAAAAATCAACAGTAACCACAAACTAGCGCAACAAAATAATACCATAAAGGGCATAACATTTATGAAAAGAAGGCATAAAAATTTCAACATATCATACATAACATTCACCTTAAAATGACATCACAGTTTCAACTTCACTTTAATTGCGGTGTCCCCACATAACATTCAGCACAAAACAGCATAACATTCACTACAAAACAGTATAACATTTGCTAAGAAAAACATAAACAGTTTATGGGTTGGTCACACAATAAGCGGAAGATGCTTTAGAATTTCCCCTTTAATATGTGTACATATCAATCTATCTACGTTCATGAAAGAAACACTGATACACTGGGCCTTGAGATTACTTACTTTCTTGAGCCGAGAACTTGTTTTCGTCCTGATGCAGCCACAGAAATGCACATTGCAATCTCTCTATCTATCTGCATACCTGAAAGAAACAGCCATAGCAGTGCTCATAATTTGGTATACATATGATATGTATACATGTAGTGTCTGACTCTGTTCGGTGGAGATTGACGGTTGTGTTGTGTTTGCAGATGGCACTCTGCTGGTACTTATGATGTGAAGACCAAGACCGGAGGTCCATTCGGGACAATGAGGCATGTGGCTGAGCAAGGTCACGCAGCCAACAACGGACTCGATATCGCCGTAAGGCTCCTGGAGCCGTTGAAGCAACAGTTTCCTATCCTTTCTTATGGTGATTTCTATCAGGTCTCTCTCTCGACATCTCTTCCTCTGTCTGTCTCTACGTGTATTTATTTGGAATGAGACTTTTGATCCGAAAATTGATTTTATTGAGTTGATCATCTTATTTGCTGTTGATTATAGTTGGCTGGAGTTGTTGCTGTTGAAATTACAGGAGGGCCTGATGTTCCTTTCCATCCAGGGAGGGAGGTTTGTGATTTTCCCTTTGTCCTTCTACAACTTCTCTTCTAATTCATGGTCAATTGATGTTTTAGAATTAATTATGTGTGAAGCTATAATTTGTGCCATGTTTGTTGACATTATCGTGAATCTGGGTCCGTGAAAAGTCATTCTGGTTGCTTCAGCATATGTTTGGACTTTGGATCCCTTAGCGTTTATATTTGCTTTGCAATCTTTTGGTCGATTTATCTTGCTGCATTGTTGTTTTTGCCTGTAACTGAGATGGTGCCTTGAGGGATCTGCCCGTGGATCCTCATAGCGGGTCGGGCCGACCGACCTGGTGGCATGATCCGTGGGCTCTGTTCTGGGCCACCCAACAGGTGGACCGCTCGGCATGGCCCACCACTGCCCGGCCCATCTCGCCCACCCTGTGGGCTTGTTCCTGGGTTAGGCCAAAACAGAAAGTGTGGGATCAACCCACTACGTTCGGCCCAACGTACCTGTGTTGTACACTACCCGTTTAGTTATTCAGATTCAGCCCATAAGGGCACTCGGGTTTGGCCCATATCCGGAGTCTAGTTCTGCCCACCACAGTTTGTACTTTTGACTTAGAATCAGTATGATCTCCCATGTAAAGGGTGTGGTTCAAAAATCAAAAGATTGTATCCTGGATCCATTTTTGTTGCTGGTTTTGGATTACTTTTTCTTTGAACTGGCAGCTTGTTTCTATCTTGAATTTTGCTGCTTTTTCGAAAACCTGTATTGTTATTGCTTATTATTTGTGTAGTGAGATCTCCTTTACGTTTCTGCTAATGATGAACAGTGAAAATTGTGAAATGGACACAAGACTGGATTTATTGAAATTTATAATCTATTGACATGATTTGTTAGGGGCCACGTACTAGTCACTTGCTAATGTTACAGTATGATTTATTGTTTGATGAGTTTTCTTTGCATAATTTGGACAAAGGAAACATAGTGATGGCGATGATCCTTCACGCACTGTATTGCTTTGTCTACTTTTTAAAGATGGTATCGAAATGAAAAGAAAAGAAAACCAGAGCATTACCGTTTAATCAGTCATTTATCATATTCCCTTTATCGTGTGTAACGACTCGCGCACCAGCTTGTCCCAAGTAACTTGGTCAGAGGAGCCCAAATGACGTGACTCAAAACTATAGTTCCAAGTTACTTAGTTGCTTGTGCATGTTTTGATTCCTGGCCAATGTTGGACTTCGTACATTGTTGGTGTTAGACGTCATGTGAATTATCTGTGGGCGTATTTTGACACGTGTGGGCACAGTGCACACATGAAACCATCACTCCTTAAGAGGTTGTTTGGATGAGCAGGACACTAGACCAGGACACCTGCAAAGTTATTTGGTTATCTCGAAAAGTAAAACCACCCCTTATTTCATGTTAATTACAGTATATCAGGTTTCGACATTTTTCTCAAACTAATATGGGCATCCCTTTTCTTTAGGATGCTTTACCATGCTCTTGAAAAGATTTAAGGCCTGTAAAGTTGTGGCCCCAGTATCAGATTCATTCTCACAAAGGCCGTTAAGTCTGTTGTACGGTGGTAATTTTATTGTTATGCATTCTTTCGGGTTTCTAATAGAGGTCCTTTTGTTACATCAGGACAAGCCTGAGCCACCACTTGAAGGTCGCCTTCCTGATGCTACCAAGGGTTAGTATTCTCCTAGCCACCCTATCTTATTATTTTGGAAGGGCAAAACTACATCGTCGAAAAGTTAAATCGTGATGCATCGATGATGTTTATTTGACCTTTGTGCTTCTACTGCAGGTTCCGATCATTTGAGGGATGTGTTTGTTGAACACATGGGCCTCTCTGATAAGGACATTGTTGCTCTCTCTGGTGCTCATACCCTGGTTTGTGTTATAATTTGTTTCCCTTTTCTGCGTTGTCTCTCTTTTGTGCTCATTACCTGTGCTGTTTGGTTTTTCAACTCAATGCATAATGGAGACTAGTGAATCTTGTGATCTTTATTCCTGATGTAACATGTTCATTATTTTTCCCAGGGAAGGTGCCACAAGGAGCGTTCTGGATTTGAGGGACCATGGACCCCAAATCCACTCATCTTTGATAACTCCTATTTCACGTATGTCCTCGATGTCTCCATACTCCTTAGCTGTCGTATTATATTGTATACTGTGTAGAAATCTTAGCAGGTGCTGGTTTGTGGAAGCATTTATACGTTTTCTTTTCTCATTTTTTTCCCCTTCTTTTTCTGTTGGATCTCTACTTCATAATCCCTGTAAATTCTTATTTCTCAGAAGATACTCCCTTGTGTTTATTCTCATGGACAGGGAACTGCTAACTGGAGAGAAGGATGGGCTTCTGCAGCTACCATCTGACAAGACCCTTCTCACCGATCCTGTCTTCCGCCCTCTTGTTGAGAAATATGCTGCGGTTTGTATATTTTTTATTGCCTCCTGTTAGGTTTTTTCACTTCCAACTTAACGGGTATCTTTCTTTATAATGTTACCAAAATTGTTTATATTGTTATGCTGAGTTTGATCTTCTTTTCAGGATGAGGATGCCTTCTTTGCAGACTACGCAGAGTCTCACATGAAGCTCTCTGAATTGGGGTAATGGCTATTATTAGTTTTAGCTGTTCGCTAGTGTCATTTCACTCGTATAATTGTGGTTTCCATGATATTATGTTGGTTTCTGTAGACGTATAATAATTTGCTTGATGGAATGCTCATGTGTTTTGCAGGTTTGCTGAAGCCTGAGCGGTTGGACAGATGCAATGGGAATGGTGATCTTAGTCTTCTCATTTCTTGTTTTTGATTCTGGAAACTTGGTTCTTAGTTATTTTTATTTTTATTTTATAAATCATGGTTCTTAGGCTGTTGATGGCTGTTTATTTTGTAGTGTTTTGCAATTTTGCTGGATTTGGTGGTAGCAAACATTGATATGGTCATCATAAATAAGACTGAACCTTGTAGGAAAATTTCCTCGTTGTGGCTCACTATTATGCATAGAGCATTTGCTACAGCTGCTTCAGATAATGCTTCCATCCGTAATTTAAATTTGGTTAGGTCAAAACTTGAAGTTACATCCGAGAATTAGGCAGGGCAGTTTTTACTAGAGTTTTTGTCTCAGGTTTGGTGAGAGCAATATTTATTTGTTTTTGCATGATGCCGATGAGGTTAAAAGTGTGTTGGCGTATCATATATTCCTATAAAAATGCGGAGCGCATAAACAGGTGGCATCACGAGGAGCCATTGATAAAACTTGACTAGACATAACAGCAACAACTGGTAACTGAGGCATTACCGTCTTCCACTGAGGGTGTTCGTGGGAGAATGCAAACTCCTGTTTCCCTGCCAGATTTCAACAGCAGCATTACCATCGGAGAGTGAAGGTACAATATTCTTAGAATGGGAAAGAGGCATAGACAGACCAGATAGAAGTAGAGTTTGCAAAGAAGAACCTGGATAATATATTCTACCAGCCCTATTCGTTGGATATTAGCCACAAGCCTCAACTAGATAAACCCAGATTAGAGAGATACTAGTAGCTCTGTACTACATAATCATGGTGAAACCGCAGACTGCCGTTGGCTACCTTCTTAACCATGATCAACTTCATTTTTGCCTATGCAATTGATCGAACATTGCTAGAGACACAGACTAGGCTAGGGCTCAACTCATTCTTTTATCCCACTATGTTTGGAATGGTACTTAGCAAACGAGCAATTCCAACTATCTTAAATGTTTGACGGGAAACCTTAAGAGTAACAGGAATCAAGAACCAAATTAGTTCAAGTTAATTCAGAGGTAGTTGTGTCTCTAGTTTTCCAAGGGGAAACAAGTCGTTAAAAACTACTGTAGTATACTTTTTGTGAAGAAATGATCCAATTAAGGCAGTAAACATCAAATTGGACCGCATTCAAGGAAATCCAATAGCGGGGTTCAGATTTGAAATGCGTTTGATGCGGTTATGGCTTGCAAAGCGAGCCTCCTGTGGATGAAGATATCAAATCGAACAAAGAAGATGAGTCCAGTTTCCTCTCTGGTCCTCATTTTGGACTCGCCAGTGGACCGGACAATCAAAATCTCGGTCACTCATCTTGAAAATCAATGGTGAAATAATGCTGATAGTATTCTACCAGGACGAGACAAATATTACTAGTAAGATACTATAACCAAATCTAGACTATTAATTGCTTACATGGACAGTCGAGAGTTGGAGTTATTGATTCAGTATAAAATTATGACCAAAGAGGATTCATTTCAAAACAAGATAGTTATAGGCTCTGGTCTGGGTTGAACTTCTCAAAATGGTTGAACTGCTCAAACCAGTCCAATTCATGAGACCCAAAAAAAAATAAAAATAAAAAATCAGTCTAATTCATAATTTTAAGTGCCTGTTTGGAGTCAGATCCTGTCCAGTTTGGGGTTTACCCTCCAGTCCCGTCTAGTTCGGCATTTTGTGGGCCTTTTCGGGCCCACAACAATGCTCGGAACCATTCACATTTTAGAGCTCGTCGAGACCAACGATCAAACCAAAAATCACGTTGATCGGGTACCGTTTGGTATCATTTCAAAATGTATTAAGTTTCGAAAAAATGTGTTGAAGGGTTGTAATCCTGTGTTTCACACCTTTTTTTAGACAACATTAATGCATTTTGAAATGATATCAAACAGTATCCGATCAACATGATTTTTTACATGGTCGTTGGTCTCGACGAGCTCTAAAATGTGAACAGTTCTGATCAATGTTGTGGGTCCGGAAAGGGCCCACAAAAGGCCGAACTGAACGGGACCGGAGGGTAACTATATACTAGACGGAATCTGAACCCTCGACGTTTACGTTTTCGAACAAAGCTAATAGCCACGAAAAGTCAAATCAAAACCTTCAACACTCATATATATGATATATGATATGTTTCTGCTTTGATAAAAAAACCCTCTGGCTTTAGGTAATGTGTTTCTGCTATTAGGAATCCTTTCTGCTGCCGGTTGAAAACCTTACTTTTTTATCGCTGCCTTTTTGGTTTTTACTGTTTGTTTATTGTTGATTTGAACCGTTTATTTTATGGGCCCCACATAATAGTGTATCCACACAAAAAATAAAATTGATCGGGCATCGAAAGGTATATCAAAATCTTTTAATTTGGTTTTGTAAAATTGACTGTTTATCTTTATAACTATTGACAAAATCAGACCGTCCATTTTATAAATCAAAATTCAAATTTTAATGTACCTATCGACGTCTGATCAAATTTAATTTTTGCATAACAATACTACTTTGCGGATCCTACAATATAAAAGGTTCAGATTACAACAACAGATACTCGTTGGGGCCCACAATAGACAGTGATAAAAAAATGAGATTTTTCACCGACGGTGAATAGAATTTATTCTCAAGGAAATAGTCGTGGGATTGCAGATTGGGTGGAAACGAGCACTGGCCCGAGTCCTTGGAACTAGTAAATGGATTGCGCGATGTCTCCAAAGCTGATGCACTACCCACTAGTTCTCATGGAGCAAGACATTTCCATATACTCACCACCCAGGCACCCACTTTGCATGACACGCATGAGCCGTCATAAAGAAAATTATCCACACTAGGCAATTTTTTTTTTTGGGGGGGGCAATATTGTATACTCCGTATATAATTAGCGAGGCTTAGTGGGATATTAGTCAACGGGGCATATATTCACCACCCAATGTGTGACTTTGCATGACCCATATGAACCGTCTTACAGAAAATTATCCACACACTAGCAATATATATATATTTGCCAATATTGAATAGTTAGCAGAGCTTAGTGGGATGTTAGTTAACGGGGGCTTAGAGACTATTATAGTCCTGAAACCCCAAATCCTATCCCTGGTGGGAGAGAGAACATTAACAACTGTGGAGGGAGAGAGAACATTGATGGAAGAACAGACAGGTGGAGTTTTCAGTACAGTTGAAGATGAGTATTGGAGTGGGGAAATCATTAGTTTGCAGTCACACTCTTTCGTATGCGGTCCACCCCAATAAGCAGCCTACACTGCTATCAAACAGTATCTTCACCTAACCCCGGCCTACCCACACCTCTACAAACAAAAAAGAGTCAAAAAAATCTCTTATCTTTATACTCCAATTTGTATAGTGTGTGACTGTGTGTCGACAGAAACAGCCAGATGATGGCATTTTCAAATTTTAGAGAAATACCAATCAATAAATACTTACCATATTACCAACTTATACCACTTTTCTAGTTAACCCTATAAGAAGGCTCTTGAGAGCAACCCTTGCTTGCAGGTACGTACCATGTGCAATTGACAATTTGTACAAAAATGTAGTATGTAATTTGTTTTCTTTTTTATTTATATATATACTTTGACCAACACCCTAAAAATGCCATAACAATGACAAATGCGTCACTTTTGGCCTCTCTATCAAACAACTCTCTATCACAATTTATGGGGTTCCACTTTTATCACTTTTTGTCATATAATGCAATTTTTTCAAGAGTCATATGTGGATGTTCTACCAACCTCTACAGGGTCGTTCAATAATGTTAAATCATACGTTAGAGACTCAGAGAAGACAACTTCATCCCCGGATTCTGTACTCAAAGGTTGGGTGGCACAAAAAAACATGTTAGGCTCTACACTATGATAACTTCCCCATTTCCCTGACTATTATACGTACTAAGCACCCCCTGTCATAAATCTGAAATTTGTTTTCTGAAAAAAGATTTTACATGGTACATTGAAAACAAACGGAGCCTTAATTCCGTAAAATTGTAAAAGACTCCATTTTGAGTATTTGCATTGAACCTTGACAAATTCAGGGCTGACTTTGAATAATTAGGAGAATCTAACGGTTTTTTTTTTTTTTTTTTTCCTCGGCAAAACGAAACTTTTATAAAAATGACCGTCCAATAAAAATTGACACACGTTGCGGCTACTTGGAAACAAAAAAATTGAGCAAAGCACATGATTTTCCCCTATTCCAAAGTGCTACATGCATGGGTCCAGTACTGTGATTTTCCCTCAAATCATGTAGTGAAGTCATGGGTAGTGCACTCCATGGTGGGAAGTACACTTGGCGTGCACCAATTGGGTCCAAAATGCCTTTCATTTTCATTTATCTACGTCAATTCCCATAGGTCTGGCATGCACCTTCAATTGTCTTTTCTTTCGTGTAATTATATATAGTATTTCGGTCCCTAGTTGGAACTTTCATTTACGGTAATGCAAATCCCGAGCATTTCTCATTTCAACCGCGTTCTTTAAGTTTGAGCACCGCGCTATTTTTTCTTTTTGCATCGCTTGGGAAATTTGAATTCCTCTTTAGTAAGACAAAAAAGAACCGGTGGTGAATTTCATCTATCACACAACTCGTATATAAGTCCATTCATCTATACTTAGACCAACCGTACATGATCCTAACACGCCCGCACGACTCGATCACATGGCCAAAGCGCTTTTGTGAGGGAAACACTAACTTACCATTTTCTTTCCTGCTAAAAGGCTGACCTCCCCATCTTTTTTTTTTTTTTAAATATTATTTTACAACATGGCTCCCCCTTCCTTGGATGATAAAATATTCCTCTTAAAAAATACAATAAAAAATTCTCTAAATATAATACTACGCCAACCATATCTGGGGTCGAACAGTGACAACCACTCCTTTTCAAGACTAGTGTGTTCGGTATTTAGTATTCGATCAATTTGCACGCCAAAGTCCAACCCTGTATTTATTTATTGTTTTCTTATTTATAAACTAGTCATTGCTTAGGGGATGATCAACAACTCTTGTATAATTGATGTTATATTGTTTTGTAAGGGATATATACATACATACATACATACATAGTACAATCTTTACGTAAGGGCCACCACCCTATGTCATTTTTTATGCATATATATAGCGAAAATGCTAGACACACAACAATTCACACACAACAATTCACACAATCGCTGACGTCATGCTGACGTCAGCTAAAACGACGTCGTTTTAAAAAAAAAAAAAAGAAAGAAAAGAAAGCCCAGGCCACAGCACAACCCCTTCCCCTTTTCCCTTCCCTTAACCCTTTCCCCTTCTGGTTCAAAATACAGACACAGAAGCCAGGGAGGGGCTCCCACCACCTGCGACCACCACAACCCCAGCTGCTCGCCGGCGACCGCCAACCCCAGCTGCTCCCCCACCGCCGGCGACCTCCACCAGCACCGGCGATGCTGGGCTTTCTTTTAATCCAAAATTAAAGTACTACCCCAATGACTAATGTTCTCTTGTATCTCTCTGTTTTTCTTCCTATTGGATCTGGGTCACGGAACTCCTTACAAGATTGATGGTATTTTGGATAGTAATTTTAGTGAGTTCTAGCTGAAGAATTAATCATACCATTGTATCATTGCAGTTCCATCTGGTGAGAGGCGAAAATGATATTTTGAATGGAGCCGGTGCCGGTGGAGGTCGCCGGCGATGGGGGAGCAGCTGGGGTTGGTGGTCGCCGGCGAGCAGCTGGGGTTGTGGTGGGAGCCCCTCCCTGGCTTCTGTGTCTGTATTTTGAATCAGAAGGGGAAAGGGAAAAGGGTAAGGGAAAAGGGGAAGGGATTGTGCTCGTGACCTTGGCTTTCTTCTTTTTTTCTTTTTTAAAAACGACGTCGTTTTAGCTAACGTCATCATGACGTCAGCAGTTGTGTGAATTGTTGTGTGTCTAGCATTTTCGTATATATAGGATCCCCCTATGAGGCCAAAAAGCCACTGTACGAAGAGCACTGATCATGGGCATGGAAGAAGGCTCATCCCCTTGCGATGGAGAGGCTCAGGCCTCGCAGCTGCGGCCGCAGGCCTTCGATCGCAAGCAGCAGCGTGGTGGCTGGATCACTTTTCCGTTCATCGCAGGTTCTTAGATCTTCTCTTTCCAACCCCCCCTCTCTCCCTCTGTGTATTACTTACTACCAATGAATATTCACGTATATGAGCTTGCAACTTTGCATATCCCACTGATGGTGGGAGAGAGAAATTTAGTACACTAAAACAAAAAATTCACACAATCTTCATATCCGTAGTTACAAAAAGTCAAAAACACAAATCCTCTCACGCATCACACACAGTACATAGTGGGGGAAATCCATCCTTTGGGGTACCCACGTCTCTCTCTCTCTCTCTCTCCTGTCTCTTTCTCTTCTCTATCCTTTCCTACATATTACTATACGAACAGACGTTAATCATTTTATAAACCTCAACCACATAAATCAACCTCGAGATTAAAGCCCCAACTACCTCCTTAAGTTGGCTGAACCCCCCCCCCCCCTTCAATGCCAAACCCTTCCTTGTTCTTCAACATCCATCACACAAAAACCCTACCACATTCAAGCTTTTACTCATGAACTAATATCCACACCCATGCGAAAGATGTATAAGGTTTATCATATTACTAGGTTATTGAAAGATACATGACTTTTTCTATACGAAAGAGAATATAAAGTAAAAAAAATTTCATGGTTAGAATTAAAAAAAAAACACACCGAAATAATAAGCTCAAACTTCTTGTATATATGTTTTTTTTTTTTTGGGTCGAAAAGAAAAATTCTTGTAGGGCATATGATTGTCGAGGTCCATGGGTGTCAACATAGTTAGAATGTGTGGCTTGTCGTTGTGATGCCGTTTTCTCCTATGTCGCCTTTAATCATTGTATCCTATTCAATGATTTAATAAAATTTTACTTTGCCGATAACAAAAAAGAAAAGATCCATTTTCTCCTATGTCCCCTTTAATCATTGTATCCTATTCAATGATTTAATAAAATTTTGCTTTGCCGATAACAAAAAAGAAAAGAAAACTTCTTGTATGTTATAGTAACTTATTTTGTAATTTTAGTGATTTAAAGCTTCATATTGTAATATTTTAAATTTTTCGTTAAAAGGAATAAAGAAATATCATCTAAGGTATAAAAGAAAAGTCAATTTAGCTTAATCTAAGCCAACCATCAGCTAATTTCAGAGGTGTTTTTCTGAAATTAGCTGATAAACAAACGAAGTACTCGAGTCCAACCTCGTGTTCATTCGTGAAAAAATTATGAGATGGTTTGTTATGGAAACATTCAAACGAGGCTAGAACATTTTTTTGAAAAATGCAAGGAGTGACTTCAAACTATTTGGTGGTTGTGGTTGCACCGTAAACGAGAGTTCCATTTCACAACTATTTTCTCGCACGTACAAATTTTCACTAGTCGGGAAGGTGGCCCAAATTTTTTTACTCTGGGTGAATTAAAGTAGGTCGAACTAGAGACCGGTTACCTGTTTGTTCTCAGTTATCCATCTAAAATGTGTCTGTGAATTTGTGTTTGGCAGCAACTATGGCGGGCCTTACGCTGGCGGCGGGAGGATGGATTAACAACTTCATAGTGTTCATGATTGGGGAGTTCAATGTGAAAAGCATCGAAGCTGCCCAGCTCTGGAACGTGGTTAACGGCTGCACTTCTATGTTTCCTGTCCTAGGAGCAATCGTCGCCGACTCCTTCCTAGGAAATTTCTCTGTCATCTGTATTTCTTCCCTCTTCTCGCTCCTGGTAATTACTAGGAGTATTAATTACTGTGTGCATGTATATATATGTAGAGTTATGTGTGTGTAGACTTCAAACGTGTATATTATACCAATTGCATGTTGTGCTCCGACCAGGGAGAAATTTTTTGGTGCCGGATGGGCATGGGTCACGTGGTGTCGTGCCCCATCTCGGCCGTCCAATGAAGTTTTGGGCGGCTCAGATCTGTGCGGCTGTCTTATTCAATCTATATGCTATGCATTGGGTTCGTACCAGAAAAGGTCAATATTCTTCTAGAATTTCATCTTTAGTGAACATTTTTTTTTCCCTTTTACTTCTTTAATTTTCTGTATCGCAAAGTGAAGTACCATACCATTCTTTATTTTACCTTTCCTTCTTTTGCTGATGGAATTACCTTAGAGCATGTACATCAGTTGTGAGCAAAAATGCCTATGAATAATACCAAATATTTACTTTACTTATTCATATTTTCCTCCCATACTGTAATAGCCTTCCTACTTTACCTATCCACACTGCACACCATCGCTGCCTACCTAGTCACCGCGCGGGGGGGGGGGGGGGGTAAGCGAGAGAGAGAGAATAGTATACCTGTGCTACCGATCGCCAAAACTACGGAGCAAAAATACCAAATGTATTTTACCTTTCTTTTTATCTAGTCTTTTGTACCCTAGTTTTCTCACTTTGTATAGGTAAAGTACCTAAGATTGGGTGTTTAACTACTATTGTGTACATGCTCTTAAGTGACTCGAAAATGCAGGGCATAATCCTTCTACTCCTCTGTTCCACGATCGACTCGCTGAGGCCTCCACCATGCGATCAAAACGGACCCACCTCATGCATCACAGCGTCAAGACTCCAACTCTCCATCCTGTATCTGGCCATAACCCTCGCAACCATCGGCCTGGGAGGCACGCGCTTCACCATCGGCGCGTTGGGCGCCGATCAATTCGACGACCCAAGACACCAAGGGAGTTTCTTCAACTGGTACTTGTTCACACTCTACATCTCGTCGGCGATAAGCGCCACCGCAGTTGTGTACGTCGAAGACAACGTGAGCTGGGGGTGGGGTTTCGGTATCTGTGCTGCGGCTAACGTGGTTGGGTTGGCTATTTTCGTATCAGGGAGCCGGTTTTACCGTCCTGTTAAGCCGAAGGGGAGCCCGTTCACGGGCTTGGCTCGGGTGGTTGTTGCGGCTGTTCAGAAGAGGAATGTGGTGGTTTCAAACAAAAGTGAAGATTATTACTATAGAGCAGATGATGGACAGGTAAATGTGGTTGCAGCAACAGTACCTAGTGGTACTTTCAAGTAAGTATTTCTTTCAAATGCTCATTATTTCCCAATTTTGTGCTAACAAATACTACAATTATTGAATTGAGACGTGGCAGATGACCAGCTCACGTAGTAGCAATCTTTCATCCCTCAGCATTGTTGTGGGTTCAAACGACCCCTTCTCCCCTCCCATCCACTTGGTTAGACTAAAAATGCTTATAATGAAACTAAAAAAAATTAACAGGGTAAAATTTCTCTCTCTAAAAAACACTCTCGCCTCTCTCTAAAACTCTCAACTGTTGGGGTTTTGCTTGGGGGAGGGGGCTGCGCCGCCCTCCCCTTCTCCTCCTCCAGCTACCTCCATGCCTTCTCTCCCTCCCGCCACTCATGTCCACCCTCCTTTCTCGCGGTGACCGGAGTTTTATCTTGTTTTTATTTTCTATTGGTTCTTTTTACTCTCTAGTTACGGAGATTTTCGTTTCCTGCGTGGTACTTTGTCTATCCTGTACATGGTGAGATCCTGCCCAATCCACATGGATAACCCTAACGTTGAGGATCATTCTTCTTGACGGAGGACTCCGAATTTTGGGTGTTTGTAGCCTATGGGTATTTTCTGATGATAAAAAAAAGGGAGATTTAGTGATAGGTCCACTATAACATTTCATAAGCCCACAAATCCATTTAATAGTTTTGTAAAGCCACAATTCCACACAACTTAAACCCTAGGGTACCCTATGAAAGTGCCTAAAACCCTATAATAGGAAAGTGCCTGAACCACTAAAATTTTATAAAAGTGCCTAAATCCTAGGGTACCCTACGCTATTCTAGAGTACCTTAAAATGGACTTGAGACCTTACAAAATTAATAGGTGGACTTGTGGGTCATTGATATAGTTAATGGTATTATATCTTGCTGCCATAATGAATCTAAGACTAATTTTCTATTAAAAAAAAACTTAAAATTGAGACATTCAAGGTCCAAATTTTGAAAAGGTTGAGCCTATCGCATGGCCCACTTTATTGATCACGCAAATTAAATTTTTGATTATTAAAATTGTGGATTTCATACAATCTCCACCTTCTAAATTACTTAGAGTGAGCTATGAAAAAACTTAAAAGAGATCCTAGCACAACTGTGAGGGCTTCCTGAAATTGTTCTTGAGCCACTCATTTCTCTTTCATTATCCAACCAAAAATTGCATTCTCAATACACAGATTTCTGAATCGAGCTGCACTAATAACAGAAGGAGATACCAAACCGGACGGCTCAATTGCAAAATTATGGAAGCTATGCACATTGCAACAAGTAGAAGATCTAAAAACCCTAATCAGACTCTCTCCACTCTGGTCAACCTGCATCTTGTTGAGCACACCACTCGCCGTCCAAATGAGCTTAGCCATCCTCCAAGCCATCACCATGAACCGCCACCTTGGTCCCCACTTTAAAATCCCAGCAGGTTCAATATTAGTATTCATACCCGTCTCCACTTGTCTCACCATAATCTTCGTAGACCGGTTCTTCTTCCCTGCGTGGCAAAAAGTCACCGGCCGGTTTCCCCCACCACTCCAACGGATAGGAATTGGCCACGTGTTATGTGCCCTCAGCATGGTAGTTTCAGCTGTAGTGGAATCGAATCGGCTAAAAGAGGCTCACGATATTGGCACAAATTCAATTGTTCCCATGTCGGCCCTATGGCTAGTACCACAACTAGCCCTAGCCGGAATGGGGGAGGCATTTCACTTTCCAGGAAATACTGCGTTGTTTTATCAGGTATTAAATTGTTAGCCATCAATTTATTTATATTGTTAAGCCACTAATTTTATAGGAAATAACAATCGTATTCAATGCATGCCTCCTCACTAGTGGTATTATTAAACTGTTAGCTATCAATTTGTTTATTATGTTAAGCCACTATTATTATTGGGAATAACAATTTTTTTAACGCATGCCTCCTCACTAATGATTTGCCCTTTCATTCATAAGAGTCTAAATCCATATAACTGCAAATACTCTACTAGAAGTAAATTCGGTGGTGGGGTCTAAATACAAAACTTTACTTTCTGATACGATACCGTATAATTCTCTTAACAAGCAATTCATCTAAAGTTGAACTAACGTATTAGAGAGCGAATCTTTTTAACAATAATATTTTGAACTCCAGGAATTTCCGGTTACATTGAAAAGTACGGCAACAGCAATGGTGACTATGATGATATCGATAGCGTTTTATCTGAGCACGGCTGTGGTGGCCTGGTGGGGATAGTGCAGAGAGAAACGAATTGGTTGCCGGACAATATAAATGAAGGAAGGATAGATAAAGTGTACTGGCTGTGTTTTGGACTTGGGGGGTTTAACTTTGTGTATTACTTAGGGTGTGCTTGGTTTTACAAGTATCAAGGTCTTGCCAAGGTAGCAGATGAAAATAAAGCTTGATAAATCTTTATATGCTTGCTTATTGTGAGATGTGATTCATAAAATTTATGTAATGAATTTTCTCCCAATGTAATATATTCCATTTTTTTTTCCCTGGAGAAAGCTAGCTCTAGCTATGGTACCCATGCATGGTTTGGACCATAGCAATGTTTTTACGCACCTTTTTAGTTTACGTTAGGTATTTTGTTTGGTGTTGTTATGAATAGGTGTGCAGCAAGAAAGTATAGTTATGCTTATTGTGGTTAGATATGATTTTATGGTTCATGTGTTATGCTATTTTTATGATTCGATTTATATGTTTTCTTTTGGTTCATGTGTTCATTGCCTTGTTAGAGAGTTGTAATCAATAAAGCATTTTCATTTTTTTTCTCTTATATAATTATTGTTTGGGTCAACATTAGCGCACATCTCAACTGATCTTGGGGCATTATCGACTAGGCAAACCCAAGGAAAGGCCCTTTGCCATCTAGGAAAAAGCCCCCTTTCTTAATGCTCCAAACATCACCACCCCTTTGCCACACTCCGCATGCTGTGTCTAGGGGCGGAGTCAGGATTTTGACCCAGGTGGAGCTGGCTTCATAGATGTATGTTTTTTACCGAAACGTATACTATTATATCATAAAGTTTTCTCTTTTCTAAGACATTACATTTGTACATTGAAATGATTATAGTCTAATGTAGTTAAAATATAGCAATTATTTTTTCCCCCTTTAGATTACTTTAATAGTTACATGCTTATTTTTTACTCCCTCCGTCATATAATGTTTGTCCAATCCGCAAAACGAGAACGTCAAAATAATACAATTTTTGCAAGAAAATTTTAAATTTTTTTCAACAATTCATTAGATATCGATGAGTTTTTTTAATTTATGGAAAAAAATTGAATTTTTTCTGGAAAGAAATGTATTATTTTTGAGTTCTCGTTTTGTGGACCGAACAAACATTTTGGGACGGAGGTAGTATTTAAGAAAAAAATTGAGAAATAAGAATATAAAATGACCGATTTTTAATCAAATCAAATCAAAATTATTAAGATTATAAATAGCTATACAAGAATAATTATTAATGATATTCAAAATTAGGTATATTGTACAAAATAAAATTTTTAAATCTCGTCTTAACAATGCCCATACAAGTGCCCATACAAGTGATATTTGCCCTAGGACCAAACGGTAATGTAACTGAAGGGTTCCAATTGGGTAACATTTATAAATGATGAGGCCAGTTTGAGCGCTATTAAAGCTAAGGGGGTTTGTGTGAGAACGTGAATAGATGATAGGGTGTCCATGGAATTTAACCTCAACGGCCAACCTATTATCCTGCCTTTGACCAAAGAAATGCTACACTTACAACATTTTTCTACAACATGTTTACAACATAGTGATGTGAGCCCAGCCAAAAAAAAAAAAAACATGGTGACCCACTCACATCACTATGTTGTAAACATGTTGTAGAAAAATGTTGTAAGTGTAGCATTTCTCACCATTGTTAATGAGAGCGGCTATTCGCAGCCCTTCATTTTCTCTCATAGCCCATTAAATTTTTTTAATTATACTCAACAGTTAGTTACCAAAATTGAGATACATTTTCAGCATCCAATTATCGAAATATAATATTTTTTTCAACAGCTATTTACCGAAAATGAATGTTCGGCAGTTATTTACCGAAAGTTGAACATATTTTCGACATGTAGTTACCGAAATATAATCTTGTTTTCAACAGCTATTTACCGAAATGTTATTTATGATTTTCAACAACCACTTACCGAAATATAGTGGGCTATGAGAGAAAATAAAGGGCTGCGAATAGCCCCGCCCTTGTTAATCCAATCCAACTCCTCCAAAAAAAAAAACAAAAATCACCTCAAGGAAATCACTTATGTCTCCCCAATTTTAGATGAAAAGAATAAAACAAAGGCGAAAGTACATAAACACCACATCAACTATCACTTTTTTCCGCGAAGACCCTCTCACTTTTAAAATCTCTCATACAATCCCCTTCAACTATTCTCTGTTACCTAAGTGACACCCTTCCGTCTCAAAATTATTTGTAATGAACCCCCTCATCCATAAATCGAACAAAAATATCATTGTTGCATTACATACATACACCTCCTCTAACCCCTTCTCTCTCTCCCCTTTACAAACAGCCTCCAATCGAAACTCAAAATAAGCAAACAGATTTAAAACTTTGGTTCATATATATAAAGGGGCCGGTTCAACCCACACAATTTTTGACGCTCCATCTCAATCATTAAAATCATTGGTTAGATTAAAACTTAAAATGACTGTACTGTCCCGGCCTCTCAATCACATGTAATCTCTCCCTTTCCATCTAAGCTATTTTTCTCTATACCCTTACCTACTAACCACTGGTTTCGTCCCACTCTGGCAACCTTTCCTTTCTCCTCCAATACATACTCTCTCTCTCTCTCTAAAGAACCCAAACAAGTTACAAAAAAGGAGATGAGAAAAGCAACGCAGCAGCCGCCATGGCCACTGTCAGCTGCCACCACCATTCTCCTACACTTCTCTTCTCCCACACCTCTCTCTTTTCCTTCTTCTTCCCTTCTCATTTCTTCTCAGCAAAAGAACTACCGCGGCACCTGCCGTCGTCGCGCCACGGTTTTCGCGCTATTTTTGGTTGAATCTGATCTTTTATGGATGAAATAAGTGAATATGCAATTTTAGGGATTATATACAGAAGGTTCTCTTTAAAATGATTGATGTAAAACAAAAAGAAATTGTATAAAATGAAAAAAAAAAAAAAACGATTAGAACAACGATTGATAGAATAAGGGTATAATATAAATGTTAGGGCGTCTCTGTGGAATAAAGCGATAGTTGAGAGGTGTTTATGTACTTTTGCTTGATAAAAAAGGGGTATCTTAGACATTTCCTCCATCCCATTAACGGAGTTAGCATTTTTGTCGTTTCTAGTAGTTGAGAGGATCTGTATGGGTGATTTTAAATGTGAGGGGGTCTCCGTAAAAAAAAAATGATAGTTGAGAGGGTGTTTATGTATTTTTGCCTAAAACAAATTCAGCATTCAATTAATCAGTCCAACCGCTAAACAACTTGTACATTATGTGGTACATTGACAAATGAATTGAGGACGGGAAAGTAATAACCAGGTCAATGAATATGCTTGAGCCATTATTTTTCGCATAGTTGAAATCATTTGACAGGGGCTGAGATATTGCAGTTGAGCCCAGCATTGATTTGCATGTGTTGATTGTTCAAGCCGTACTTGCAGGCACGAACATGTTCTAGTACTTAACAAATACTAATTCGGTGATTGGAGCTGGACTCTTTCATAAATTTTTGACAACATCCACCATAGGTCTCTACTATTTTTTCGTTGTATTCAATTATTATTATTATTATTATTTAAAGTAGTAGGGTTGAATTGTCGCAACAGAGCGTGATCTTGGTTTAACTCGTGCTAAATTCTGGCACTGTTGGCTCCATGTCACATTAGCTATAGAACAATACTTTCGGGGTTTTCGAATTTGTAGCCGTTTGGCATTCTTTGTATTTGTGTAAGCTTTTTTACCCAAAGCAAGTTTCCAATTCATTTGGTGATCACCGCTTGCTGATAACGCCCGATACCAAATTAAATATCTATCGTTCGAGTCGAGTCTGCCTGCACTTCATTTGGTGATTGTTGTTCATGTGCTTACTTTTATTGGATATCGAAGTCTTTGAGTGCAATAGATTAAGACAAGTGAACGGTCTTGAAACAAAATTGAATACCGATTTTTTCAAGTGGCACGGGTATGTGCTGGTTTGCATATGATATTGGCAGTTCAGCCCCACAGAATACTTATAGTCAATAAAATTGCATACTGGAGTATGTGTTAGGAGTAAATATAAATTCCGGTGTATGTGTGGTGGGCCGAACCCAGTTTGGCCACGGGTTGGCCCACAGGTTGATTCGGCGGGGCTAGGAGACGAGCATGAGGGGTTAGACTCGTGCAAGCAGTTTGGGCCTAGGCCCTATGCATGTAGTGGGTTGAGCCAAGAAGAGGTCGACCGGATCAAATGGTTCGGCCCACTGGTGTCAAAGGCTCCGTTTGCGAGCTCAATGACCGAACCTTCGGGTCGGGCTAATGGGCCGGTTGTGCTTAGAGGGTTGGTTTGACCCGGGCGGAGGCTGCATAGAGATCCCTCCAGTCGGTTTTAGAAGCTTCTAGAACATGTCAGAGTTAGGGCTAGTTTGGGCATGTGCCGTGCACACCAGTTGGCTTGGAGCGCAAGTATACTTGTCTATAAATAGGAGAGGATAAATCTTAAGAAATGTACACAATCTCAGACCCTACTACCGTACTCTCTCCTACTCCTGTATACTAACTTGCTCGTCAGAGGGGTGTGAGGTGGCCAACCACCTTGCGCCTTGGTGCAGGTACGCAGTGGAACGGAAGAGGAAAGATCCGAAGAGTTCGAGGAGAAACCACCACACCACAGATCCGAAGGAGTTGGAGGAGATACCACCACACCACAGTATGTGAAGGGAATGTTCTTCCCAAGGCATCAATTATTGAAGAGGGTAAAAAACACCCCACCCAGGCAACCAGGCTGTTTCCCCGCCTTGCTCCCTTTTTGTGGGCCGCTTCTCACGAATCAGAATACTAGTCAACTCCTTCAAATTGGCAATCACTCCTTTGTTTAGATTTTTTTTTTTCAAAATTAATTGGTGCTCAAATAATACACTAGTCAACTACAAGGCGCGCGGATCAAAAAAAAAAAAAAAAAAAACTACAAGGCGCGCCTAGACACTTTTATTTGGTGTTTTATTTTATTTTATTTGTTGTTAACGAAACGTTGGAAAAAAAAATAACTTCAAGTCAGAGAAAAATCTACAATATACATCCCTTAAAAAGGTATACCATATGCACCTATTTTATGGTTCATTCATAACATTTTAGTGTATTTCATCACTTTTGTTCTAGAATTCATAACTTTTCAGCTGTACGATTCATACCATTTTTATTATGATTTATAACATTTTGGTGTATCTCGTAACCTTTATATGATTCGTAACTTTTTAGCAATACGATTCGTAACATTTTCTTTATAATTCATAACATTTTGGAGGTGCATATAATACACATTCAAATAAGAGATGTATATTGTATTTACCCAAAAAAAAGAGATGTATATTGTAATCTTTCCCTCAAGTCGGGGTGATTGCTGATGATCAACTACCTTGCATAAAGAAAAACCATATACTTTTTTTTTTCTGCATATATAGCATTGCCCTTTCAGAGGCCAAAATAGTCACCGAGTTAAATTCATAATCGTATTGAGTCACATGGGCATGGAAGAAAGCTCATTCCCTAGTGATGGAGAGGTTCAGCTGTCGGCGGCCTCTGATGGAAAGCACCGTGGTGGCTGGATCACATTTCCCTTCATCATAGGTCTCCTCTCTCTCTCTCTCTCTCCCTCAAAATTTCTGGAAAAACAGGGCCTCATTGTTCCGTTTGTTTTACCTTTTTTTTTTTTTTGGTTGACAAAATATGGGGAAAACCTCTAGTACGTAATTTTTGGGTGTGGGGCAAATGAGGGAGGGAAAATGACTTACGCATGAAACTTCCATCACGAATTCTCTCATTCACTCCCTTTCACATGAGTTCTATGCAATTTATGCAAAACACACTCTCTATATAACACGCTCACTGGAAGACAATTTGTGAAAGTTTATCTACATTTTCTGTTTTGACCTTTTAAAGTGGACAAATATTTTGGGACATCTCAAAATAAGAAGAATGACAAGTAATATGGGACCATGGGAGTATGAATTTTTTTGTAAAATATATGAACTCAAACTTAATTTATCGTGACGGTTCAAGAAAATTTTCCTGTGATCGATATCCTTCCCAAAATAGCTAAACACTGATAAAAAAGAACTACAATTTTTTTTCCCCGCAAAATCATTTCACATAAAAGGTAGTATTTTGCAACAGAAACTATTTTACATTGAACCATACCTTAATGGCACTTGAATTCTAAACTTGGCTCTTGTTCTTTCTTTGTTGATCCATGTACGCATTATATGACGCGCGTGTTTGTGTTGGGCAGCAACTATCGCGGGATTGACGCTGGCGTCGGGAGGATGGATGTTTAACTTTATAGTGTTCATGATCGAGGAATTCAATGTGAAAGGCATCGATGCCGGCCAAATCTGGAACGTTGTTAATGGCTGCACTGCTATGTTTCCAGTCCTAGGAGCAATTGTCGCCGACTCCTTTCTGGGAAATTTCTCGGTCATCTTGATTTCTTCCGTCTTCTCTCTCCTGGTAATTACTAGCACTTGCGCTCATTCGCGTTTTTCTTCGTTTACCTCTTCAACATTCTGTATCATAGTATTGTTAAATTAGTCGATCTGCACAAGTTCTTGTTTTAGCATAATTTTGATCGCGCGGAATTACGCTGAATGACAATGTCAAAAGTGCACTTGCAAATGCAGGGCCTAATCCTTCTTATCCTCTGTTCCACAATCGACTCCCTCAGGCCTCCACCATGCGATCCAAACGGACCCACCTCATGCATCGCGCCATCAACGCTCCAACTCTCAATCCTCTACCTAGCCATAACCCTCGCAACAATAGGTGTGGGCGGCACACGCTTCACCCTAGGCACGATGGGTGCCGATCAATTCGACAATCCAAAACACCAATGGAGTTTCTTCAACTGGTCTATCTTCGCATCGTACACCTCGGTGGTGATAAGCACCACTGCCATTATCTACGTGGAAGACAGCGTGAGCTGGGGTTGGGGGTTCGGTATCGGTGTTGCAGCTAACGTAGTTGGGCTGGTTATTTTTGTAGCGGGGAGCCGGTTTTACCGCCATCTCAAGCCGAAGGGGAGCCCGTTTGCGGACTTGGCTCGGGTGGTTGTTGCGGCTCTTCGGAAGAGGAATGTGGCGGTTTCAAACAAAAGCGAAGATTATTACTGTAGATCGGGTGGTGAACGGGCAAATGCGGTTGTTGCAACAGTACCTAGTGGTACTTTCAAGTAAGTATTTCTTTCAATTGCTCATTATTTCCAAATTTTGTGCTAGAAAATACCAATATCAAGTTGAGACATAAACAATATAAAAAAGTGGACAAACAAATCGGAACAAAAAGAATAAATTCATTTAGACTAGTATACTTCGCGAACAAAACTATATCCCATAGTTAATTTAGCTTCTCTTCCACCTACCAATCTACCACTTTGAAAAGGCCAAAACTTTAGCTTTGTGGGTGACCTTTCATGGATTTTTCTTTTTGTTTTTTCCTTGTTTATTTAATTTTGGGATCTATGTTTAGTTGTGGCTTAAGGCATTTATTAATGTCATGATTTGGTTGGTATAATCATTTCTGTGATTATGATGGTATCGACAATGCCTTTTTTTTTTTTTTTTTTTTATTTTTATTGGATTCAATAACTACTAGTTCATGCACAACATTGGCAAGTATGCAATATTATTTTTTAAAACAAATAAAAGGACCTTAACATTGTCAACTCAAACACGACACGTTTTTAAACAAGTCGAGTTAGTGTCAAGACATTTGGCACGTTCATGTTAAATAGGTGTTTTGACACGAACAAGAAAAATCACGAATAGGGCTGCAAACGAACCAAGCCGCTCGCGAGCGGCTTGTGACTCGGCTCGCTAACGGCTCGTTCGAACTCGGTTCATCAAGCAAACGAACAAGCTCGAGCCATCATTTTCAGCTCGTTTCATAAACAAGCCGAGCTCGAGCCACTTGATACTCGACTCGTTGAGCTCGCGAGCTGCCATATATAGTACATACATATACCAAACGAGTCATTCGAGCCGAGCTCGAGCTTACATATACATATACCAATACCCATACATGTACCGAACGAGCCATTCGAGCCGAGCCGAGCCGAGCTAGAGCTTTTAAATACATGTTCGAGCCGAGTTCGAGCTCACATATTTCAGCTCGATTCAAGCTCGAGCTGAGGAAAACTAAGGCGAGCCGAGCTCGAGCAAGGCAAAACTCGGCTCGTTTGCAGCCCTAATCACGAAACCTAAAATAAACACGAACACGACATGATGCCTGCTTGTACCACGTGGCCCAGTTGTTGATGCAAATTATTTGTTCGATTTGTATATATGTGGATTCCATACATTAATCTCAACCTTCTAAATCATTTGAAGTGAGTTTATGAAACTTCTTAAAAAGAAGTCAAGTGGTACTGCTGTAACTGCTCACTGAATATGTCTTAAGCCACTCAAATTCTCTTTGATTATCAAACCAAAAATTGTATTCTCAATACACATGCAGGTTTCTAAACCGGGCGGCACTAAAAACAGAAGGAGATATCAAACTTGATGGATCCATTGCCAAAGTATGGAGACTATGCACATTACAACAAGTAGAAGATCTAAAAACCCTAATTAGACTCTCCCCACTTTGGTCAACCGGCATCTTGTTGAGCATTCCACTCGCTGTCCAAACCAGCTTGGCGACCCTCCAAGCCATCACCATGGATCGTCACCTTGGCCCCCTCTTCAAAATCCCACCAGGTTCGATGTTAGTATTCTTACCCGTCTCCACTTGTCTCACCATAATCTTTGTTGACCGGTTCTTCTTCCCCACGTGGCAAAAAGTCACCGGTTGGTTTCCCCCACCACTCCAACGGATAGGAATCGGCCACCTTTTATGTGCCCTCAGCATGGCAGTTTCAGCTGTAGTGGAGTCGAATCGGCTAAAAGAGGCTCACAATATTAGTGCAAATTCAATTGTTCCTATGTCGGCCCTATGGCTAGTACCACAACTAGCCCTAGCCGGAATGGGGGAGGCATTTCATTTTCCGGGAAATATTTCGCTGTTTTATCAGGTATTAAATTGATCGTACGTCATCAATTTATTTAAAATGTTTAACCATTAACTTTTTTGAGAATTTTAACTTTTTATTTTCTATGCATGCCTCCACACTAGTGATTATACTTTCATTCACAAGAAGGCAACATATAGGAGTGCAAATGTTTAATAAGTTGGCTAGGTAGATAGTGAGGTTTGAATACAAACTCTATACTCTAATTTGATACTACCATGAAATTCTCTTAAAGTCCGCTCATCTAACAACTTAACTAAGCTATTAGAGAGTGCTAGCTGATTCTTTAACAATTGTGTTCTCAACGGCAGGAATTTCCGGCTGCACTGAAAAGTACGGCGACATCAATGGTGGCCATGATGATAGCGCTAGCCTATTACCTGAGCACGGCTGTGGTGGGGATAGTGCAGAGAAAAACGAATTGGTTGCCAGACAATATAAATGAGGGGAGGATGGATAAGGTGTATTGGGTATTGTTTGGGCTTGGGGGGGTTAACTTTGTGTATTACTTAATATGTGCTTGGTTTTACAAGTATCGAGGTCTTGCCAAGGCAGCGGATGGGAATAATGCTTGATTGCTTAGGTGTGTTTGATTGTTTGTAACATTTATGTGTCAATGTTTAATTTTTTTTTTTTTGGGTAATCAAGGTATTGGGGTCAGCTTACGCTCACTTCAACTAAATTCTCAGGAGAAACTAGTATAACAATCCATCGTCATGGCTCCCAACTCAAATCATGGTTTGCTTCTATGGGAAATCGAACCCTACCACGTTGTAGGCGCAGGTTCACCCTTACCACTGGGGCAATCCATGGGTGGGTGTCAATGTTTAATTTGTAGTGTATACACTGGTGTACGCTTGCTTGTAATTGTGAGATGGGTGTGATCATATGTGAATAATCTATAGTATAGTTTTTTCTCCATATAATATACCATTTCTTCCTTTTATGAACAAATTAATTCATCTACCTACGAATTTGAGGGTGATTATAATTTTTTTGCATTACATGTTCAGCCATGTTTGGATGTGAATTCCCTTGCAAATAAAGTTTGGAAGAGAGTTTTCAATTCCATCCATAAATTTTTCGTGGACCACGAAAAGCCTTCATTGGGTTCTCCTCAGTTTATATGTGCATCGTATGCGGCCATGTGCATCAGACCGTTCTAAACACATTTTTGTCTAAATATTTGCGTCAGTAGTATTGCACAACAAAAAACTAAGTTGACATTACTGAATGGACATATGTATTTTCTTATGCAATTTACACATGTACTTGGGCAGTTGTTTTGTTGTTCAGGCAGGTTGAATTTGTTTTTCTGGTCAGCCAAGGAAGTATTTTATTAATCAGTGAATGAGTACAAACATGGAATAAATTAAAGGACATGGAAACCGGCATTGGAAACCGGCATTACAATCAAAAGAATAGATTCCAACTAGATTGGCACCTAGACCCAGAATAATCACTTGCCAAACCACAGCCGAGGAAAAAAGGGATGGTGTGGACCCAAGTCTCAACCCGAACAAAAAGAGTCATCAGATTCAACAGAACACAGGGAAATCTGCAACTGATACAAGAGGAAAACATCAAAACATGCAGAAACGCTTACAAGCTCCAACAAAAACCCCTATATACATTATCTAAAGCACCATTGAAAGACCAGCAGCAGAATACAATAGCACTGAGAAACTAAATTTGCATGCAGCAGACCTGGAGATCTTATATTCATGATCAACTAGAAAAACACCCGTTGCTTTGTAATGAATGAAAAACACCGGCATGAACACCAGGCAATTAATTCCGCGACCTTGAAAATGTTGAGATGAGTCATGTATTGATGGAGCCATAGGACTAAGCTCATAATTGATTTGAAAGCCAGTCGCCAGAGCAGCAGCTGATATCCTCTTCCATGACCACGAGTTTCAACTTTCACACAGCTCTTGAAACCCAGACGTTCCAGCAAGTTTCAGCAGTAAGGACTAGTACTGCCAAAAAAAACCGACACAGACCCAACCCCAGGACAAATAAATAGAGTCCACTCGGCCAGTCCCAAGATTAGACATAGACCAAAACTCAAAAAGCCAAAGCCAAACAGAAAAAACCATTTGACAATTGTAGGCGCGGTCAAAGTTAATAGGTTGAAATTTGGAGACGACTATTTGACCCTCCAACCGTGGGCGGACGCGTGGCAATTGATGAGACCGCTGACCAACTAATGAGATAGTGACGCGTGGAGCGGTGGATCGAAGAAGTATGATCGCGGAAGTCACCCGCGGGAAGCGGAGAATCCATCGCGGAAATTCACCACCGTGGGCCCCACAAGCTGGTTCGAATCAGAACCCCGCGCGCTCCCCCCGAAGTGTCATAATTATCACCAAATTCCTATCGCAAAGTCTCCACGGACCCCTACCCGAGGCCCAGAGGCAAGGTCCGGGCGGGACTCCGCGGGGAAACAACGATCGCCGCGGGTCGCGACCTCGCTCCAGCGGGAATCGGGGAAGCTCTTGTGGTTTGGTGGCTTGGGGGTTTGAGGCTTCGCCGCAGAAAATCGTGCCTTCCCGGGGGATGACCGTCCGCGGAAAGGCAGGTCTCCCCGCGGCCAAGAGGTACAGGAGAGACACGTGTCGGGTATTGACAGGAGCGCCGTCTTGGGCCTATCTCATGTCCAGGTGCTCTATAAATACCCCTGACATTCCCAATAATTAGAGGACTTTTTACTGGAAAAAGGGGGTGAGCACTCAATTTGAGGCAGGAGAACATTCTTCTTCAAAAGGTGGTGACCTCACTCGCTTGGACCCCAAAAAGCTCGGACATTCCGCGGAAAAATCTTGAAATCCACGTTGTCTCTGTCTCTCCCACACCTCTTGCTCCTACCCTCTCACCCCGCGAGACGTTCTCACTTTCTCTTTTCCGTTTTGACTAATCATCGACCAATCGCACCTCTCCAGCTCACGGACAGTCACACGTAAGCAATTTCGCGAATCCCCTCTCCCACAACAATAAACCAAAACAGAGGAAAACAGCACTCCTACTTGAAAAAACACCAAAACAAAACTAAGTGGACTTCCCCGAAAACCAGCAGGAAACCCAAAAACCCAAAACAAAACAAAAACAGCCGAAGAGAGACACCAAAAACGCAGATTGCAAACTGACACTAACTTATAGCCAGACTACAATAAAACTGCAAAACCATTACCTTTGTTTGTTTGAATTTGTTACGATTACCTTAGTATCATTTTTCTTTGGTTTGTAGGTTGACTTCGATCGATCTTGTCACCATTGTAACGTCTTGGGGCTTGAGTTTGCTGTGGGTGTTGGATGCCAACCTAATTGAGATGCTTTCTCATCATTGTGATGCCGTTATGCTTCCATTTAATCTTTCTATCCATTACAAGTGATTAATAAAATCTTTTTTGCAGTTAAAAAAAATTACTGAGTTAACAAATGCTACACGTAGTCCGAACCACTTTAAGATAGAAGCCCTCCCCTCCCCCCCCAAAAAAAAACAAAGAACAGCAAAAAAAATCTCATTATCATAAAGATAAAATAATAAGATCAATATATATTATAGTAAGGAAGCAAATGCATTGAGAGAATTTCGAACATTATAATACTCTCTTAGTGATTTGACTCGCATAACTTAACCTACCCCTCAACTTCTCGATTTTGTAAATAAAATAGTTAAGAGGATGCCAAGTAAACACCCAATGCTTGAGCCCCACAAAACCAAAACCCGACTTGCATTTTGATTTCCTGCACCTATCATGTTTTCCTTCTTTTTTTTTCCCTTTCTCTGAAAAAGACAATACAATGGCCTTCCGAATCAAAAATTATATTCATGTGCCCGAAAAAACATCTTTGCCGGAAAGAACGACCATATTACAATTGTATGGTACCTAAACATGATACTAGAGTGTATGTATGTATTAATATAATGGACGATGCATATATGTGAAAGGAATTTTGTTCCTAAGTCATTAATTATTGAAATTCCTTAGTACCAAATCAAAACAAATTAGTATTACTGAAGGGAGTCAAAAGACCCACCGGGCAACCAGCTGGCAAAATGATCTGTTTTTCCCCTTTCCCCACCCCTTTCTTTTTTTAGTTGCTTCCCACGAATCAGAATATTAGTCAACCCCAGCACACTGGGAATTTCACTAATTTGTTTACATTGTTTTAAATTTAGTTGGTGCTAATTAATAAATAAATACTGCACCTACCGGAAAAAAAAAAACAGTTGGAAACAAAAAATAACTTCAACCTGGGTGATCGTGGATGATCAACCACACTGTATAATACATATACATATATATATATATTTATACAGTATATATTTGTATATATTGCATTCCCCTTCGGAGGCCAGCATAGTCACCAAACTCATAACGCTGAGTCCCATGGGCAGGGAAGAAGGCTCAGCCCCCAGCGATGGAGAGGTTCAACTGTCGTCCACGGCCTCCGATGGCAAGCAACGAGGTGGCTGGATCACGTTTCCTTTCATCATAGGTCCTAATCTCCTCTCTGTCTCTCTTACATATGTAATGTAGGCATATATATGATGCATATTCCGCACCTCTGGGTACGTGATTATATTGGATGACACACGATACTTTTTTT
>BPLS01000658.1:702171-714866 GCA_019656275.1 Rhododendron kiyosumense
GGGAGGATGGATGTTCAACTTTATAGTGTTCATGATTGGGGAATTCAATGTGAAAAGCATTGATGCCGCCCAAATCTGGAACGTTGTCAATGGCTGCACTACCATGTTCCCAATCCTAGGAGCAATTGTTGCCGACTCCTTTATGGGAAGCTTCTCGGTCATCTTGATATCTTCTGTCTTCTCTCTCCTGGTAATCACTAGTACTAGTGTGTGTGTATATATATATATATCTTTCTTTACAAGTCATCTGCAGTAACAATTTCCCTGTTAAGACTTTGGCCGGCTTATTTGCGGGATATATATAGGAGCCGGATATCTCCATTAGCCGGATTTGGAAATCCGGGTGAAGGGTATTGAGCGTTTGTGTAATTTTTTTGCACCTGGATATGTTTTGGCTTGAAAAGACAATGCCCTTCGAGGGAGACTAATTTTGGACACCTCTTGAGGTGTCTAAAATATATCCGGGTGTATGGATCATCGATAGAAAATTTACAAAATGGCTTTTAAAATATGGGCTTAAGATAGGGAGTTTCAATAAAAGTGTTGCTAATGCCAAAACTATTTTTGTTTGTGTCAAATTTATAGTATATAAAAGTCTTGTACCTTGTTCAACAATTGACCTACAACTGTAGGGTATAATCCTTCTACTCATCTGTTCCACAATCGACTCCCTGAGGCCTCCACCATGCGATCCAAACGGACCCGCCTCTTGCATCACACCATCAAGACTCCAACTCTCAATCCTATATCTAGCCATAACCCTTGCCACGATAGGCGTGGGAGGCACGCGCTTCACCCTCGGCTCAATGGGTGCCGATCAATTCGACCACCCAAAACACCAATGGAGCTTCTTCAACTGGTACATGTTCACAATGTACACCACAATAGTGC
This sequence comes from Rhododendron kiyosumense, assembly GCA_019656275.1. NCBI lineage: Eukaryota > Viridiplantae > Streptophyta > Magnoliopsida > Ericales > Ericaceae > Rhododendron > Rhododendron kiyosumense. The sequence continues at coordinate 703,063 of BPLS01000658.1, forward strand.
TGAGCACCACCGCCGTTACCTACGTGGAAGACGACGTGAGCTGGGGGTGGGGGTTTGGCATTTGTGTTGCTGCTAACGTAGCTGGGTTGGTTGTTTTTGTGGTGGGGAGCCGGTTTTACCGCCGTGTTAAGCCGAAGGGGAGCCCGTTCACGGGCTTGGCTCGGGTAGTTGTTGCGGCTTTTCGGAAGAGGAATGTGGTGGTTTCCAACAAAAGTGAAGATTATTACTATGGAGCAGATGATGGACAAGTAAATGGGGTTGCTGCAACAGTACCTAGTGGTACTTTCAAGTAAGTATTTCTTTCAATTGCTCAAAATTATTTCCCAATTTTGTGCTAACAAATAGGAATATATATATATATATCGAATTGATTACTATGTTCTTCAGCCACTCAAACTCTCTCTGATTTTAAATCCCAAAATTGCATTCTCAATACACAAGCAGGTTTCTGAACCAGGCAGCACTAAAAACAGAAGGAGATATCAAACTTGACGGCTCAATTGCAAAAGTATGGAGGCTATGCACACTACAACAAGTAGAAGATCTGAAAACCCTAATCAAACTATCCCCACTTTGGTCAACAGGCATCTTGTTGAGCATCCCTCTCGCGGTCCAAACCAGCTTAGCCACCCTCCAAGCCATCACCATGGACCGCCACCTTGGCCCCCACTTCAAAATTCCACCAGGTTCAATGTTAGTATTCATACCCATCTCCACTACCCTCACCATAATCTTCCTAGACCAGTTCTTGTACCCCGCGTGGCAAAAGTTCGTTGGCTGGTTTCCCCCACCACTCCAACGGATAGGAATCGGCCACATGTTATGTGCCCTGAGCATGGCTGTTTCAGCTGTGGTGGAATCAAATCGGTTAAAAAAGGCTCACAATGTTGGTGCAAATTCAACTGTTCCTCTGTCAGCCTTATGGCTAGTACCACAACTAGCCCTAGCCGGAATAGGGGAGGCATTTCATTTTCCAGGAAATGTTTCGTTGTTTTATCAGGTATTAAAGTGTTAGCCATAGATTTCTTTAAAATGTTAGGCTACTAATTTTATTGGGCATTTTAACTTTTATACTCTACTAATGATTAACATTCATAAGAGGCCGGGCTGCATAATTAATTGAGTGCAAATATTTTACTTGTAAGCTAGTGAGGGTTGAATACAAACTCTACTTTCTGATCTGGTACCATGAAATTCTCTTGCCAGCCAACTCATCTAAAAACTCAACTAAGCCATTAAAGAACGATAGTTTTCTAATAATCATATTCTGAACCCCAGGAATTTCCGGTTGCACTAAAAAGTACGGCGACAGCAATGGTGGCTATGATGCTAGCTCTAGCTTATTACCTGAGCACGGCTGTGGTGGGGATAGTCCAGAGAGATACGAATTGGTTGCCGGACAATATAAATGAGGGGAGGATGGATAAAGTGTATTGGGTAATGTTTGGGCTTGGGGGGATTAACTTTGTGTATTACTTAGTATGTGCTTGGTTTTACAAGTATCAAGGTCTTGCCAAGGCAGCGGAGGCGAATAAAGCTTGATTCCTTAAATGTATTTGCTGGTTTGTAACATTTATCTGTCAATATTTAATTTACGGTCTTTCTATTGTCAGTCCACTACTAGATTGACAATAAGTATACAAGAAGACAAGAAAAATACGTATTTTTGTATACTTTTTATAATTTTTAATACATATTCATACACTTGTTATTGTCAAGGTGTGATCATATGTGAATATTCCAATGGTGATATCAAATTTTTTTCCCGAGCATAATCTACAAAGTTTTGATGTGAATTCCCTTGCAAATAAGAGTTTGGAAGAGGATATATAATCCAATGATGCTTTTTGTTGGTAATACAACTTTGAATTGGGCTACATAGTTATGGTTCATTTCCATTAACGTCTAAGTGATCAGTTCATGAAAGTCTTCGACGAATCTAAACAAAATAGAAGGTATACAAAATAAAAAAACCTTCATGTAAGTCGGTGAGAACCATTTGAATCAAGTATTGGAGTGACTTTGCACTATAGTTAGCTCAGCAGCAATCAAATATCCCCAAGGAATCCCAAGAATATTTGTTATACATTCGTTCCAACCCTCAACCCTCTTTTCTAGATTCATCGATATTGAATCAATTTTCCTTTTTTCTTGACATTTTTATTCCTCAATCGTACTCACTCTTTACTCGCACGATTGGTTTTTTTTTCTTAATCTCATTATTCAGTTCAAGTGATGTAAAACTCATTTTTTGATATAATTAGTCTAGCATTTTTAGAATGACGATAGTCTGTATATAAATGTGATCCTCAAAACTAGTGCAGTCTTATGACCTAATGTATCATCCAATAGATATGTTGATGAACGAACCTGCTCCTCTCAAGTTAATTTTGAATCGGTCTAGTTTTGCATTAATTTTTGGATCATATTTGGAGCTTACTTCAAAATTGAATCAGTTACTTACTGCAGTCTTACATTTTATGTATATATTATCTTAAAAATATAATACTGAAATTCCCTTAGTTGATTAAACATTATACTCAAATGGTCCAAAAACATAGCAAATTCTCCAAAACGACGTCGTTTTGTATATTAACACAGTTCAGTTTTGGAGCTTCTCCATCAATTTTTGAAGTACCAAAATCACAAGCCCCCCTCAAATTAACATTGCCGAAAAAAGTAAGGTAAAATCGTACGTAGATTTATAGCCAAAGCCCCTCCAATTACGTTGCCTCCAAAAGCAAGGGTAACATCGATCCTACGTAGATTTTTGTATTGTTGGCATCTTGTTAACTATAGTTTTTTTTTGGTGTTATTTAAAAATTGAGAGGCGAGGGTTAGGTCAGGATTTTGCGAGTAGCAGCATTAGAAGAGTCCTTGTTCGCTGTTTGAAGCTCTCTCCAACGCATTTCTTTTTCTATTGTACTAGTTTTATATTTTTATTCTTGTGATGTAGTATAAAATTTCTTTGCCAATAAAAAAAAAAAATCCCTATGTAGATTTGGCATTCTTCAATGTCCATATAGCAATGTCAAATCTGTTTTTTTTTTTTTTAAGGAAAATGATTTTCAGTTTTCACACTCCCTTTTTAACCATCCACACTCCCTTTTTTTTTTAAATCCACATGAATTTATAATATTGTCCTTGAATATGTGAAAAAGTGTATTGACTAAAGGGCAAGATAGTAAATTCAAGTGCATAAAGATAAAAAATGGAATATGGATTGTAAAAAGGGGAGTGAAAATCAATTCCCCTTTTCAATGTCAAATATGTTTTTGTTTTTAAAAAAATTGACCATTTGAGAACAAATTCTTTTGTTAACCAATAAATATTGCTGAGATTCGTGGGGGAATATTTTTTTTTTGCTCGGCAAAAGAAACTTTTATAAATCTCGAAAGATTGCATCGAGGGGAAACATCGAAAGCATACGATGCTTACGAGATCAGACAAAGAAGAAAAAGAAAGAAACACTACAACTAACCATCCAACAGAGAGTTGAACGGATCACCTGACACACTTCAAACACATATTACAATTTCACCTTTCTAATTCCATCAAGGAAACCTTTAAAATCCTCCACAGTATATACCTTGATATCGAACTTCACCTTAATCCACATCGCAACTCTGGTTTTGATCACCTCCCCCACTTGCCCTACTCCTGTCGAAGCATTATTGAACACGTAGTCATTTCTCGCCAACCACAATGACCAAATTGTAGCAAAGAATGTTGTTTCCCACAAATGGTTCTCCAAATTTTTAAAACTATTGTCTAACCACCAAGTAAAGAGAGCATCCAATGACTGAGGACACACCCATCTCACATGCCACCAATCCAAGATCAAGGACCAAACATCCCATGAGAATTTACAATGTAAAAAAAGGTGCTGGGGTGTCTCCAAATGCATAGAACACAACGGGCAAAGTGCTGAATTGCCTTCAAGGATCATGTTTCTACTTTGAAGCACAGATCTAGTAGCCACTCTATCTTGAAGGGCCATCCACGCAAAAATCTCCACCTTAGGAGGGCTGAGATTTTTCCAGATTGTTTCCAATACCGGATTTCTTGCATTTCCGGACTGTTCCCATTTGTTGTACACTGATTTCACTGAGAAACAACCATCAGGGGTCCACCTCCATTTCAACAAATCGCTTTTAGAATGATCCAAAGTCACTGCATGAAGTCTTTGTTGTAAATCCTCCAGTTGTTGAATTTCCCAATCATACCGAATTCTTCGGAATAGCAAATTGCAATTCCCCACTCCACTACCACCTTTCACGACACTGATCATCTCATTTTTTTGCAATGACTTGAGGTAAAGACGTGGGAACTCCTCCTTAAGAGTAGTGTCCCCCATCCACGTGTGGTGCCGAAAGGAAATTTCCTGTCCGGAATGAACTTGCCGTTTAAAACCTTCTTGGATAATAGTCCCAATACATGAGGATGCCTCCCCTACCGAACAAATGTCCCTCCAGATATTAGAAACCACGCCAGACATAGGGAAACTAGGTAACCAACAGCCTTGCTCCAGATTGTATTTATGTTTAATAACCTTCACCCAAAGGGAATCATTGTCCTTATAGAACCTCCACCACCACTTGGCCAAAAGAGCAAGATTTTGAGTAATCAAATTTTTCACTCCTAACCCACCATATTCCTTCTTTTTAGAAATCATCTCCCATTTAACCAAATGAAGCTTTTTCTTATCCACCGTATCGCCCCAAAAAAACTGTCTTTGGATTTTCTCTAACCTCTTTGCTACCGAAATTGGCATCTTGAAAAGGGACATGAAGTAAATGGGCAAGCTGGCAAGGGAGGAATTAATTAAAGTAAGCTTACCTCCAGAAGAATTATATCTACTACGCCACACAGACAGCCTCTTTTCCATTCTAGCAACCACTGGATCCCACGTTTTGATTCTAGAGGGGTTGGCACCCAATGGCAAGCCCAAGTACTTGATTGGCAACTGATCAACTTTGCACTCCATAATCCGAGCTAGGGAGATGACATCCTGATGAGGAATGTTCACTCCACACAGTGAACTTTTGGAGAAATTAATCTTAAGGCCAGACATGAGTTGGAAACATCTAAGAATTCTTTTGATATTGGCCATCTCTTCTTTGTTATTGTTACAAAACATAATCGTATCATCCGCAAACTGTAGGTGTGAGACTATTACCCCATTAGCCCCAATTCTAACCCCTTTAATAATATTCTGTTCCTTAGCTCTTTCCAGCAAGATGTTCAGCCCTTCGACAACTATGTTGAAAAGAAAAGGGGACAATGGATCCCCTTGACGAAGGCCTTTTTGAATCTGAAATTCTCTTGACGGTGAGCCATTAATCAACACTGACATTGATACCGAAGAGACACACTCCTTCATCCAACGACACCATTTTTTCCCAAATCCCATTTTAGTTAGAAGATCTAAGAGAAATCCCCAATTGACGCAATCATAAGCTCTTTCAAAGTCAATTTTGAGAATAAGGCCCCCTTGAGAACTATTCTTCCAACTATGAATAGCCTCATTTGCTATAAGCACTCCATCCAATATCTGTTTGCCCCCAATGAAAGCTGCTTGGGACTCCCCAATTACAAATGGTAAGAGAATTTTTAATCTATTAGCCAATACTTTGGAGAGCACCTTATAGACCCAACCCACCATGCTTATGGGTCTATATTCTTTAAAGGATAAAGGACAATCAACTTTAGGAATGAGAGAAACAAAAGTTGAGTTGATACCTTTTGAGAGTTTGCCATTAGAATGAAATTCAGAGAAGAATTGCAGCAGCAAACCCTTCATGAATTCCCATCCTTTCTTCACAAAGGAAAAATTAAACCCGTCTGGACCCGGAGCCTTTAAATTGCTGCATTGCTTCAGAGCATCCAAGATCTCCCCCTCTTCAAACAATCTGCTACAATGAGCTGATTTATCCGGAGCTAATTTCCTTTGGAAAGTTCCCCCCAGCATTGGTCTAAATACTCTTTCCTCGTGAAAATTCCTCCTGAAATGATCAATTGCTGCCTCCTTAATATCCTTGGGATCTTCCAACAGTGTATCATTCACCTTTACTAACCCACCATGTTTCTCCGGAACCTATTGTTCGCAATGGCTTGGAAGTATCTAGTGTTCTTATCACCCAATTTCATCCAGTTCACTCTCGATTTTTGTCTCCACAAGGATTCTGTCAATCGGGAAAGTCTCCAAAATTCTGACTTGGACTTACACCTTGAGGCTCTCTCATCTGCACTGAGCTGTCTCTCCTCAGCAATCAAGTCAAACTGATGGAGTTCTGATTCTGTTATCTGTAAGGCTGAATTTACATCCCCAAACTCCTCTTTGTTCCATACCTTAAGCTTCTCTTTGATAGCCCTACATTTCTGCAAAATCATGTAACCAGCCCATCCACTCACCTGTGTATTCTCCCAAGTGTCCTTAGCAATAGCCATGCATTTCGGATTCGATAACCAAATATCCATAAATCTGAAGGGTTTAGGGCCCCAATCTCTGCCATCATCTAAGAGAACAATCGGGCAATGATCCGAGATTGGTCTGTGAAGCCCCCATTGGAGAACTTTGAATTTCTCCATCCACTGCGGTGATGTGAGGAATCTATCCAAACGACTGTGAATTGCATGGTCTTGATAGTTTGTCCATGTGAACTTCCTACCCAACATTGGTAGATCGATGAGCTCCATATTATTACAGAATTCCAAAAAATCTTTCATTCCTCTTTCCAACCTCTGACAGCCCACCCTTTCAGTAATAGCTTTAATTTCGTTAAAGTCTCCCCCAATACACCACGGTGAAGGAGAGTTAATTTTTAAACCTAACAGCTCCTCCCACAAAATTCTTCTATTAGCCACATCATTAGGCGCATAAATATTAATCAAAGTGCAAGGAAAAACATTGTTAATCACACCCTGCAGCATAATAAACGATCTATGGGTAATTACATTGTTAGCTTTGAAAAATTCTTTATTCCATATCACTAATAGACCTCCTGAAGCCCCTATTGCACTTGAGCAGGAAAAATCAAAATCCCTACGGCCCCAGATTTTTTGAATTGCAAAAACGTCTACGTTCTCCAATTTTGTTTCTTGGACAAACACCACATCAGGTTTTCTTTTTTTGATTAACTTAAAAAGAAACCGCTTTTTTACCGAACTCCCCAAACCATGTATATTCCATGAGATAATCTGCATTAAAGAGTTAAACCCACAGACATACACCACAACCGAGAATAGAGGGCTCTATCCTCCAGCTTCTCTCTCAAGCATGAGAGAGTATTCCTGAGATTCAATTTCAATCATAGTGCGAAGAATTACCTCATCATTAGGTTGAAAGTTAATACCCAACTGACCTCCAATCGCCATAGTAGCACTGACTTCTCTGCATACGATTGAATTGCTCTGAAGTGTTTCCCCTGATGAAGAAGAAAATTGCGTCACTAGCTCCGGATTCTGCTCGACTGCCTCATGGAGAAGGAGCAGGTTGGAGAGTTAACTCCTGCGTCTTCTCCTACAGCCCGCTTCGTTGAGATCCACCATCAAATTGATGCTTGGGATTTGAGATAATCTCATTAATTCAGTTGGGTCTTCATCAATTTCATCTCCCCTGTTACCCATCGCTGCTTCTCTTCCACCCCCTAGGGCTAGAATTTCCGATTGATTTTTCCCCAAATTTGTGTGGAACTCTTTTTGACCTTCCTTCTCTTTACCCGACACAAATATATCGTTAATAGAATTGGGCTTGTCATTTATAAAGCCCAAACTATTCTCACCATTGCCAGGTCCATGTACCCCTTCAACTATGGATCTAACTTTTGTTCCTTCTTGGGCCAGACAATTCTCCTTAGTTAATGACTTATTGTGGGCCACAAGGCCCACATCCAACTCAGTCTCCTCTACTGAATCCTCAACTTGAGATTCAAAATCCCCACAGCTGCCTTGCGTGTCAGCTTCCTCAAGCATTAAATGCTCTCTTGCAAATTCATGCTTTGAACCCGCCGACCCATGTCCAGCTTTCCCAGCCGACTTGTCCCATCCTTCACCAACCACCAAGCTTCTATTGGTTGTTTTTTCTTTGAGCAGCTCCACGTCATCATCATCTTCTTTCTCTCTACTGGTTACCATCTTCCAACCAGGTTTAGCCGGAATTATGGATCCAAATCCCTTCTTCATGGCCGGAGGATAGCAGGCTTCCACTTCATCTGGATTGACAAAGGACGAGACCTCAAAGATCAATATTGCATACGTCACTCCCTCAATCTCAATATGAATCCTTTTATCAATTTTTTGAATCTCCTCCGTGGCTATTAAAACTTTTCCTTCCGCAAATGACCGATCATTGAGAGTTTGTTCATCTAGCATAATGAAAGAACCCCAAATCTCAGCAATCTGAATAAAAGTTTTTGCATTCCATACGTTTAATGGTACACCTTTACAGCTTAACCAAGCAAATCTCTCTAGGCTACCCGGTTCCCCCCTCCAAGGTTTGACATTATCAAACCAAAGTTTCACCCACTGTCCCTTAATCATCTCATCCCTAATCTCTTGGCTTTGGAACGTTAATAGTACAGCCCTGCCTCCCATGGATCTAAACTGAGCTACTTCGTTTGTCTCCATACTAAAGCTTACTTCCAATGACTTCAGAGATACAACTCGGTGCATAATTGCCACCGCACTCCGATGAAGCCACCCATTTGCACTGGGTTTGACATGTAACAGGATCTTTTGATCATCTCCCCTTTTTGATGACTCTCCTTTTAAAGCTTGAGCAAAAGATCTGTCATGTCCTATAAAATTTCTTTGAGGCTCTGTCTTCCCATTTTCCTGCACCACACCTTTGCCCGACCTCTGTTTTGGAAGCACCCCCTGCCTCTGAGCAAGCTCTGAACGAACTCTGGTATGATGCACTCGGGGCATCTCTACATTGTGGCCAAAGCATGCTTCTTTTACAAACAAACGTTCATTGTCCACCCAAATGCCATTCATTCTTGAGACTGCCATACCCGCTGCCATAGGACAATCATATCTAACAAACCCAAATTTTTTGCCCGTGCGTTTACTCCTTTTATGGGGAATAAATGCATCTCTAACTACCCCCAATTTGTTGAAAGTCTTCTTCAGCCAAATATGGTCCTTGAACTCAGGGATATTGTCCACATACAGTGTGAAGGTCTCCTTGTTCCCTGCCCTTAACTTAGTCTGAGCCCTGTGATTTCTAATCACCGGAGTCCAGCCCTCTTCTTCTCCTCCTCCATACAGGCCTTTGCGAAGTCCTCGCCCACTTTCTCTCTCACTATACCTCTCTCTCTCCATTTGGACTTTCTTCAAACCAATTGGTCTCCATTCGTGGGGGAATATTGAAGTCATATGATGGGAACAAATTGAATACAAGGCACGCCTCGTGGTGAAAGGGTTGGGACAGGAAAAAAAGGTACTGATTTTGATGAAATTTTTTTGCCCATTGTGAAAATGTCTTCCATTCGTGTTGTTTCTTGGTATGTGTAGCAGCAAGTTTGAACCTTGCATGAGATTGAACAATTGATGTGAAAATCGCATTTCTTCACGGCTGATTTAGAAGAGGAGATTTATTTGGAGTAACCTGAAGGCTTCAAAGGAAAAGGAAAGAAAAATCTTGTTTGCAAATTGAAGAAGAACTTGTATGGCTTAAAACAAGATGACATGAAAGCTATGGTCGAGGGCCCTGAAGACAACTTGTTGGGAAATCTTTTTGAGGAGGTGAGACAGTGGAGTGATGGAGTCCTGATGTTGTTATTGAAGCTTCTCGCACAATCTGGATTAATTGCTATGGTGTGCCGTTGCACTTGTGGAATTCTGATACTTTCTTCCGCATCGGAAGGCTTTGGGGAGATTCGATTACTCTTGATGAAACAACATCCAAATTAAGGTTTATCTTTCTCTTCGGGTAGGGTGCAGATTTCTACCAAATCTTTTGGTATTGTCAATCAAGGGATCAATTTGGAGGCTAACGGAAAAGTGTATCCGAACTGGGTAGTGGAAGAACAACTAGTGGTCAACAATTTGGTAAGGGGTGTTTGTTAATGCAAGTGTAAAGGAAGAGATTGTCTCATTTTCAAGAAATCTAATTTGGATAAGGATGATGTCATGATGATGATGATCTTGACGAGGTCATGGAAACTTCGTTTTGCTCAATTGATTCTGCAGGTAATGAGGAGAATTTTGATTATGGGGAAGACAAGATTCTTGAGAAAGTAGAAAATCATGGAGTGGAAACCGTCGGAGCCCAAGACACAGGCCATGGATTCTATGGGCCTTTTGGGAGATCCTCATGATGCTATTGTATCGGGTGTAGGGGATTCAAACCCTTTAAATGAGGGCAATGATAAGAACGGGTGTATCATGAACAGTTTTGATGGCGTTAAGGAGCTTGCTTTTCCTTCGTCAATAGAGAAGAAGAGGCACAGTGGTTCCCATGAAAGTACGCAGATGTGATCAGCTTCACTTATCCTCTTGCTCATGTGGTTGCCTGGTTGGTAAGCAGATGGGGAGCAGCGGAGTAGCGTTTCTGGAGATCGATCATACCTGGTTGCTATCCATAGAATGGAAAGGAGACTGAGACGGTCAAAGAGGAAGATTAATTAAAAAGAAGAAATCTCTTATGGAGGTTAGGCCGTCAAGTTCAACCGAAGAAATATGAAGGTTTCATCTTCTTTCATCCTCTTTAAAGAAGCTCGCAAGATGTTGGATTTAGCCCCCCCTTTGGATATTGAAGTTAGAGGCCGGAGAAACTTTATTTTAAAAGATTTGCTGAAATGCAAGAGGAAGAATTTAAGGAGAGGATTCATACTCTAGATGACTTGGAGGAAGAGTTTGGCTCGGAGGAAAATGTTGATTTTGAGGATAGTGCCTCTTTTTCTTTGGAGTTTTTAGTCAGCACACATCACCATCTCTGTGGATTCGACTCCGGACTTATCGAATATTGTGCTACGTCGGTTTTCGCCCTACACTTGGGGCAACCCATTATTTTAGGTCTAGGAAATCGTCAAGCATGCGGCTCGTTTATCAATTTTGCAGCTTGTTTGATAAACGAGCCGAGCTCGAACCCAGCAGGGCTCAGCTCGAATAGGTTCGTCTCGGCTCGAAATATATAGGTTCGGCTCAGCTCGAATATGTCAATATATAGGTTCGCGAATAGGTTCGTCTCCGCTCGAAATATATAGGTTCGGCTCGGCTCGAACATGCTAATATTCGGTTTGACTCGGCTCGGGTAGCCAATTTTCAATATTAAAGCTGAAAAGTTGACGAATTCGAGCTCGAATTCGAGCCGAGCCAGCTCGTTTATCCCAGACCGAATACTAACGAGCCGAATTCGAGCTTTGTACATGCTTGTCCAGCCGAACTCGAGCCGAGCTTTTCCGGCTTGATTCGAACTCGAGCCGAGCTCGAGCCAAACGAATTCTGATCAAACCGAGCTCGAACTTGCCAATATTCAGTTCAACTCGGCTCGTTTACACCCCTAGGTAGTAGGTAACATCGATCCCTGCACGTTTTTTAATCGGTCGCCTACAGCCTACAGGAGTTAACTTCTTTATATAAACCCACACACCCACAAAGAATATCTCACCAAGAAGTAGCGGAAAACAGCATAGTGTGTATGTGTAGAGAGAGTGGAGCACACTGACGCATTTGTTTGCATTATGGAAGCACACACTGATCATCTTCCCAAACAAGGAGGGTGGATCACCTTCCCCTTCATCATAAGTCTCTCTCTCTCTCTCTCTCTCTCTCTCTCTCTCTCTCTCTCTCTCTCTCTC
>BPLS01000658.1:716786-731457 GCA_019656275.1 Rhododendron kiyosumense
CATATGGTCCAATCTCAGTGTGTTTCCGTTTCACCTGAAACAGAGACGATAAAGTGTTAGTAAAAATAGCTAAACAACTGCGATACATGGAAGAGGACAAAAACAGTTATCTATGTGCATTGCAAATTTAGAATTAAACTAACTGGAAACACCTTGCATATCAGAAATTAGAAACGAAAGAAAGATATGTCTATGATCATGATAAGGCCATAAAAAACATAAATGAGTCTTGAGGTTATTCGACAGACTTCCGGGATCACATAGTTCACAAGTTTTTCCTTCGTGTATGCAACCATATAACTTGAGAGGGGGAAGAGATTGTGCAAGTTTATGGAAAGAGAAGTGGGGCTTCAGACAAAAAAAGGGCGACAACGAATCCAAAATGTTATTGAGTAAGCAAATTGGTGGTGTCAATGATGATATAAGCTGCATATTATACACGAAAGCTACTTGTTTTATTGCATATACAAATAATGGCAATGTAGAAGGCAAGGTCATACCGGTGACCATGGACCTGGTTCAGGTATAGATCTATCAGGAGGGGAATTTTGTACAGCACCACTCTTCATTTTTAGAATATCCTGCAGAATACTCAACAGTTACTGAACTTAATAAACGACTCGTTAGAAAATGATTCGAAAGCAAACAAAGTAGACACTTGAGGTATGTAGTTAAGAGTAGCCTGAGTCATGTTAATGAACTCATGAGATCATTAATGATACAAGGAATGTGACTGTGATCTAGGCCTGCCAAGCAGTTAAACTAGGAAACTTTTTGGATTCATGGTGTGATTGTACCATTTAAATAATCGGGTCAGATTGTGAGCAATGCATTTCCAAACAGGTCCAATGTGAGGGGGCCACCACTGTAGGATAACGTTAAATGTCTAATAAGCTGAAGGTTTTAGATTTTAGAAGTTCCTCAAGGTCAAACTAATAAGCATTCCAGTTATCGAGTGATACTGGAGTAACCAATGAACTAGAAAGGATAATCGGTCTAGAAAGTCTGCATTGCTTGCTACAGGTGCCAAGCTCTGTTCATGCTCCTACACACCAAAGAATTCAAAAAGACCAAAGAAAACGGCACGTAGCAGCATGCAACATTAACCTAATTATCTGTAGAAGTCAAAATTGAACTTTTTCATTCAGTCTTCCAACCACCCAAAAACCTAAAATGAAAAATAAAGAAAGAGAACTGCAAGCATTTTTTTAAAAATTTCTGCTTGGTCACTTTAGTCCACTTCATGTATGCACCTTGCACAAATATACACATTATATAACTACCTCTCCAGCAGCTTCCATGGCAGCTAGCCACTCATCAGAGAAAGGAACTGCATTTACGGGGGGTTTTATCATCAGATTGTTTTGCTTCCCACCATCTCTTGATTTCTTGCTGCAATGAGAGAGTCTTGGATTAAAGGTCCCACATTTTGAAAAGTACATCACACTTTCAGGAAGAAAATATGTCAAGAATTACAAGGAAAAAGAAACAGAATCAATTCACTTACATTTGCACAGTTCTATCCGTATCTTCTGCTATACATATAGCATTATCCATCTTGTGCTGAAGTTTGACGGTAGGAGTAGGACTAATATTTGTCTGAGAAATTTCAACTCCAGTGTCATCCGGCAAGAAAGCATTTATATTCTCAACTCCTAGGTCCAATATCTCAGTTTCATTAGCCAGGTTCTGAATTTGCTGATCTGCAAAACCTGATTCTTCTCTCAAACAAAATGCCTTGTAAGTAGCACTTGCACCAATAGCTTGACCATCATCCCTCATCATCACGGCCAAATCAGATTCTAAGGAAGTAGCTTCACCAGTGAACTCCATGTCATTCCCTAAACCAGAATCAACTGAGCGCTCAATATTTTGTGTTGAAGCCTCATTATCTACAGAGCTTGATGGTGCATGCTCCAGAAGTTGTTCCTCAGCCGTACCTACCATATCAACACCACTGCCCTGCATTGACAGTGGTACCTGAATTGCAGCACTGAAACTTTTTGATTCACTGCTGTCATCAGCATTTTGTTCTGGAACAAATGGAACATTTGCGGGAATCTGTTCTTCTTGGGGTGCATCAGAGCTAGTGCCTTTTCCATGCGACAAGTTATAATTCGAATGCAAACCATGGTTATACTGGAAACCATTATGAACTACAAAGCTGGGCATTTGCAGGTCTGGTAGCCCACTAGATCGTTCATTGACATCAGCAATAGCCATTACACTCTGACAATCCATTTCTGAATTACTATGACAACTGTTGCTGCTTCCAACTAATAGGTTGCCATCTACAGAATGCGCTTCTGTATCTTCGGAACATAATCCATCTGTTGTCTTATCACTTCCAGCTGCATCTTCATTGGCTTGTTCTGTGTATTCTAATAGAGATGCACTTTGACATTTTTCCATTTCGCTTCCACTAGAATTTCCATTTATCAAACTAACATCCGTACTGTTTCCAAGATCTCCACTGTGGAACTCATCAAGAGCTCTATTCCCACAAACCAAAATGCCACCATTTATCTTCGTTCTCTTGTTGTCTTTGTGAAGATTTTCAGAAGAAAACTTAGTTTCAGCTTTCTCTGCCAAGATATTCTTCTTCAACACATTAGCTCCTTTGTCCTCTTCTATGCTCAAAGAACAACAAACGATGGGGTCAATATTATTTACATCACCAGCCAAATGATCTCTGCTCTTTTTGAAGGATAGATCAGGCTCAAACTGTGTGTCACTATACCACTCGCGATTTTCCACATGTAATTTTTCGTTTGACGAGTCAACTGCAGCTGCAGATTCATTTGCTGCACTTTCACGTGGAGGGCTTTTGGAACCCAGCTTTTCACTTCCAATTGTTTCGGGTATAGTTAAATTGACATTTTCAACATTCTCACTCTGGTATCTCTGGGAATCAAACGTACTTCTTGTCTCAAGCAAAATTCCCTCATTACTGATGAGGTTGCGTTTCTCTCCATCAAGACTTTGATCAGCTTTGCCAGAAGAAGCCTTTGTCGGTTCAACCTTTTTCCCGGAATATTCATCATCATCCGGTACGTCACTTGAATTATCATTTTGCGGTATCAAAAAGTCCTGTTTCATGTCGCCAGCAGCAAAATCAGAGTTAGATTTGAATATGACAGCATAAGTTCCAACTCCAAAACTGTATGGCTTGTCCTCGATATTCTGGTTCTTGATCGTATCATTGATTATAGTATCACCTTTTGCCAGCTCTACAAAGCTATGTTGAGATGCAAAATTGGTACTTTCCAATTCATTCATCTCAGTATCTTTGACTGGACCAGAAGATCCGCTCTGCAAATGCCTATTATTGTCATTCATCTGAAAGCCTGACTCCTCACAAAAACTATTGTCTTTATGAACTTCTCTATATTCTTGAAACCCTTTGTCTTCATCAATGAAGTTATGCAGTTCTTTATTCTCCTTCATCAGTTGATATTTCATCACCTCTCCTTCTAAGTTCAATTTCCCTTTTTCACCTGAAGCATCATCATTACCAGCAGATGGAACAGATTCTTTACTTGGGTCTGAGACCCTAGCATTTCCACTAACTGTGGATTTATTATCTATTTTCGGCATTTTCCCTCGGGCACGCAGCAGCCTTGGGTCATGTGCATAATTTGAGGTGTTGATTCTCTGTAAGCTGGGGGTACAAGACTCAGGAATATAACTAGGCAGGGTAGCTTTCCCAGACAAGCTATTTGAAGCAGACGACTTTGGCTGAAAATTGAAAAATGGACAGTGAAAGAGAAATTCATTGTTAAACAATAAACATGAAAGAGAATAAATAGGTCACTTGCATGCATCTGATTCATTTAACATTAGATGGTTCTATAGCCAACCTTACCTGACCAAAAAATCCCAGTGATGGAGAAGGCATCCGCAAACCTGAAGGTTTTGTTGTTGGAATACCAGATTTCCTAGATACATCATGGGAATCTGGTGCACGCGATCCAGAGGGAGGAAGTACTGCAGCTGGAAACACATCTAGACCACGCTTAGCTTTCGTAGCCAGTGTAGGCTGTGGATCAGTAGATGGGCGTAATTCTAAAGCCACATTAACCTGTACATTCACCAAGGCAATGGAAGAGACAGCAAATGAAAAAAAAATGAATGAATATGAAAAAGAAAATAACAGTGAATTGGGCAGTGGCATGAAATCCCAATGATTCCTATGGTGATGTTTCAAATAAGCTAGATGTTGAAAGGACTGTTGACGTCTTACCATATTTCTTCTAGGAGGTTGACATGATGATTTTCCAGCCATAATCGAGGAAGCTGAGCCAGAGTTTGCTTTATTTGCAGAATTCATGGCTTTTTTAGAGGAGTCTTGTAATCCGGAACTCTTTTGGAAAATATCTGCTGAAAAATATGAGTTACAGGGTAGAAAGAAACCAATCAAAGTTATTTGTTGCAATCAAATGGTATTTTCTTGAAAGCATTTGGAAGTTATGACTTTACAATGATACTTTCTATGCAATCTGATTAATCATTGGACCAAATCCACTTTCATCAGATGCAGAAATTTATCTTGATTCAGAAAATGCTATTAGATGACACCAGCCAAAAAAATAATAACGCTAGGAGTACCTGCTTGACCAATCTGATTATGCTTTGAGCGGCTTGTACTGAGGACATTACTCTTACTAGATTTAGGAATTGAATGAGCACCAGGCCGTGAAACTGGAAATTTGGGCAGCTTCGATTCTTTCATTGCAACTTTGATAGTGCTTGCATTTGCAGGCCTTTTCAGAGTGCAATAGAGTTAAGGTTTTCACGATAAATGCCTTTCTAAGCAACAACTTAATGAAATAAATTAAACGCAATACACATTTCACTGGAAAAGGATATGAAGAATACACCGAGGGTCGTGGACAATCACCACCTTTAGAGCCAGTCCTACTACTCTTCTTGTTTGAAAGCATTTTTGGCGTACCCTGGGAGCATATATTCAACATAGAGTCAAAAAGATAGCAAGTCAAAATCGTTACTCCTATAATTAAAGAACGGAAGTCGTGTTCAAGCTCCAGAAAACTAATGGCAGAGATAGGGAGTGCATTATTTTGGGGAGACGAAATATGCTTTATCAACAAATCCCCAGGACCCCAGCATCTCTTTCTTTTCAACTAGTGGTAGGAGAATATGTAAATAGCTTCTCCACAAATACCTGCACATCTGTTGAATCACTAGTGCTGCCAGAATTACTAGTGACCTTTCTCCCTTCTTCATGTATTGTTGGCATCACCCCGCTGCTAGAATTACCAAAGCTTCCACTAAGAATAGATAATTCAAGTGGATTCAAAACACCTGATAAAAGAACTACTCGTAAGTTTGCTCACTTTTCAAGCACAATGTAATCATGGGCAAAGCGGCACATGTACACGCAATTCAAGAATATTACTCAAAAACACCTTCTTCAGTGAAGAAAGCTCTGTCCCACGCTAAGCTTTTCCGTAAATTGTATGCTCCGCCCCTTTTCTTTCTCTTCATTTGTTGTGGCTCCACACTCAATTTCGGCACTTCTGATTTGTTGGCATTTATATTCTCTTTGTTACTACTCGTACTACCCTCTGGAGATGAACAAGTAGATTTCTCTACATTCACATTATCCTTCAAGCCCACTGCAATCCACGAGAGTATGCGTCAAATGCTGTACCAATATATGGGTAATGATAGAAAATCTTATGTCTCGAGTTGGGGAAATACTTTTGGCTGCCTTTTAAAGAAAACACTGGTGTAGTACTCTAGAAGGCAAGTAGACCAACACACATGGACACAATTTGATGTGTTGGAAATGATGAAATTAACAGCAGATTTGAGAAGAATGAATTTTATTCTAGTGAAGCAAAATGGGAAAAACGACGAAGGAGGGAAAACCCTAGAAAAACCAAATTAGAAATACTGACTGAATGGGGAAAGGCGAGCGCGGTCGAGGTTGTGGCTGGAACGCGGAATCTGCAGAGGCGAGCATGGGAAGTAGTAGTGATCGGGCGTGGGGATCTGTTGCACAAGTGAGTCGTCCTCGCCCGTGATTTCGATCAGCGAGGGGTCCAATTCCATTATCTCTCTCTCTCTCTCTCTCTCTCTCTCTCTCTCTCTCTCTCTCTCTCTCTCTCTAATCTCATAAATGTATGTACAGACTACAGAGGGTGGAAGGAGGGTTTGGGATGGAGATTCGTCGGAGGGATTAACTGGAGTACAAAGAGTGGTTTTCTGGTTTTCCGTTCGAGATGTGATGCGTTTTCAAAAAGCAAGCGAGCGGGAAGAAGCATTGACGATGTCACGTGCCTTTGAGCTGGCCTTCTCTCTCTTTAAAAAGACAAAAATAAATATAAAACGGAAATTCTAATTGCAAGGAGGATTTGTAGGAAATTACGCAAGGAAAAAACGCGTTTGGGCCTATTCCGGATCCTACAAAAACCTAAAAAAATATTCATAATTTTTTAATATTATTTTATGGAAACCTATAAAATCAGTTCCAATGAATATCGGTAAGTATTACTTTTGAATTTATATGGCGAAACTGGTCAGTTCGCCTCTATGAATCCAAAGTAATATGTACTGATGTCCGTTGGAACTGATTTTGCACTTTACCATGTCCAGTTATGTGCCTTTTAGATATCACTCAAGAGCCGACATTAGCTAAAGTTGTTTGCATACTTATTCAGAGTCCAGTTCCTCTCCTAACATTTCTCTCCATTACATGTTTCCAAAGTTGTATGTGTGTTCTTCTGTATAACAACAGTATAACAACAAAAGGAAATGGTACAACATTAGGGTAAACGGTATGAGGCGGCACATAGTGAATAAACAGTATCGTGTAACTACAGAATATTGTAAGTTGCAGCACTGGCTTCATCTGAATTTTCGAGTCATTCATTAATGAGGTGTCAACTTCTTGTGAAAAGCATTGGTGGATGGTTGGAGCGAAATATTTGAAGAGGATCTGGGTCTTTCGAATTGAGGGGCTAATTGTAAGGCAAAGAAAAGATTGGAGGGTAACAAAAAAAAAATCCAATTAGCGACCACACAGGTAGACATAAAGCTGAATTTAATTCTCTGAATCATTATTGTCGTAGCTTTTATCAATATATGAATGTTACTTGTTATAACAAAATACCCCGCAAAATCCACACTAACTAGCGTGTGTGTGTGTGTATAAAATGCGATGAATCAGCATCTCCAAAAGATCTATCACCCTGGAGGCGCATGGTATAAGGGAATCCATCTTCACAAAAGCAACCAACTCCCAACCCCCCATTGAGATACAAATTAACAAGGGAAAAAAAAATTACAAGTTCTTTTGTTGACCAACTTGCGCGGAATCCCTTATACCTGCATATTCAAAGAACCTGAGCTAGGATTTTACATTTATAAGCTAATCGAGCCGGATGGTGTTAAAAGTGAACAAGCACTAATTTTGTGACAGTGGGTTGTGTAGGAATATCCGCTCTCGCCTTGGGCTGTGCTGTTGTTGAAAGTATTTGTTCCGTTCCTTGCAAAATTTAGAAAAACACGTGAACAAACTAGTCGTCGTCATCACTTAATAACGCAAAGGAGAAAGGTCTGAACTTGTATCCATCTCCATGATAAAACTTGTTCTGGAATTCCACCCAGTGGAGACGCAACGCATGAAGGAAAGCACTAAGGGTCTCCATCATTAGTAGAATGAAGGCTGTTGCAAAGGCAAAAACCACAAGCCCCACCAATCGGATGAAGATATTGTCGTACCTACAACAGAGATACATACATATTAAGTTAGCAGATTAGAGTAACACAAAATCATTGGAGTTATATTGAGACGTTTCTGTAAGATAAAAAGGACGGATATTTAACAACTAAATAAGTCCTAATCTGAAATCTCCCCGTCTCAACTCCAACATAAAGGAGATGGCAATATTCATCCAAATGAGGACTCACACTTGAGAAAACCAAACATCCTGTATCTCTACAGAATGGTATTACAAATGGCATGAAGAATGCATGAGATGTGGAGAACAAATAGAAGGCAGGGCGGGTTAATTATAACAAGATTAGTGCAATTCACATGTGAAGTGTACATCTCTTAAATCAAAAATGGAAGTAATTAGTTATGAGCATGAAATTGATTCACCACAAAATTTAATAGTTTCCCAACTAAAGAGCCCCAACCTTTTCAACGAATTTCATAAACAAGAATGACAAAGTTCTTATGACTTAGAACACGGTTTTAACAAAAGATCCAAGGCTTCTTATTGTTATTTAAAAGCACCTGAGAATATTCAACAGTGGAAACTTTGACTGCTGCAAAACACTTATAGCTAAATGTACATAAGACAAAGACTCCAGGAAACATTACCTACATGTTTGGCTATCAAATAACATGACCACAGCATCCAGCTGATGTTAATCAACCATCTCTTTCTATCAAAAAAAAAAACATCTCTTTCTATCTAAAGGAAAAGCTGTGAAAGTTGAACTAGTTTCTTATCCACTTAACTCAAGAAAATATCAACCAAAGTTACTGCATTCAGCACTCACTTTACATATACACTCTACCATTATATCCTATCAATGCCACCACATTCATTCTATAATCAACCATCATTTAATCTCACTATAATACAATGGTACCCATAAAATAAGTCTACCCACATAAACTTTGTACAGTATTGGCTATCAGCTATCAAATGAGATAAACAAAGATATACATTGCAGTCACTTGAACATAAAGCCTTTTTAATTAGAACTCAGCCTACAATCAATAGTAGAACCGATTCCAGGCTGAGTGGCCATCATCATGCAATAGCTTGGGTATCTAGCATAGGGATGAGGGGAAATGAAGCAAAAGCTGATGTTGTCAAGTTTCATGCACCAAATGAAGCCAACAAAGAGATGCGCACACAAAATGGAAGATAAAAATTGCAGAAAAAGAGCATACACCAGGCTCAAACTTGGAAATTGAACTTACCCCCAGGCAAGGAGGAGGACTTTCTCATAGAAGACAGTCGATAATTCAGAATGGGCCAAGCTGTAACAGTAGAAATTATCAAAACTACAAAACAAATAAACTAGAAATGCATTCACGAAGGTATGATGGCTGTACCTTAAAGCCCAAAGCCGAAGGTATGATGCAGTATTGGAAACAGCACCAAGAACAAACTCAATCGAATGTATCATTTGATGTACAAAGACCTCGCTAAAATTAAATTCCTCATGATGTTCCCTTGCAGAACCAGGTTCCATATCGAGATGCATCTCAGAGGTTCCAAGGATACCATATGTGCGTCCTTGAAATCGCTAGAAAACATATTGGCAAAGAAGAAAATAATTAAGTAGGTACCATATGGTCATTTCCAGGAAAACGAGTTTGACAACTTTGTTAGCTTGATAACACATTCATGCCCATGTCCTAACAGCTAAATTTAGGGGGGTACATTTGGTGGAGCTCCAAAAAGGCCCGAGTACAAGCCTTATCACACAATTATTTTTGTCCTTGTGCACTCTGCCTGCGAGACAGGGTCGCATATGAGGTGAAGTGTTAACTTGCTATAAGCTGGCCCATCTCTTAATAGTTTAAGCTTTTGGTCTATTGGTGATCTAACAACGCAATGGGCAATTTATGGGCCACTCCAGAATACTAGCCCAATGCACGGAGAACTGCCCATTTTCAAAATGCACGCGTACGGACTGAGAGTGAGTTTCTTCTGAGATTACCCTGCACAACAGTCTCTCTGCTCAATCAACAACCAGAAGTCCGCCACGCTCGCCATTTACGCCTACTTGTCCACCATCAACTCCACCTGGAAGAAGATTTCGAAGAGGAGCGCAAGGTCGTTATTGTTCTCTCTCCTCGCAACAACCATGAAGATCTCATCCGTAACATTCGTGCGCAGATTGATGTCCTCAATTCCACCTTCTCGCCGATCGAGGTGGATCGACTCACTGCAAGACCACCATTCATGTGCTCTGCAAACTCGCCAAGAACAGTCGCACCACTGGTGACGCATCTACAGGCGCCGCCGTTGTGTGCGGGTTCGAAGCCATATGAACACAAAGTAGAGAAAGGTAGTGCTTTCATGCTTGGTCTTCTCGCTGAGAAAATAATTACGGCTTGCTATTTTTTTGAAATTATTTTTTACTACTGCTACCTTGTGCCTTTTGGTGGACTATCTTTGGTGTTTCTGAAAAAAGCTGTTTTGTTGTGTTTTGAAATTCAGTGAAATTCACGAGCTCAAACTAATGAAATTCACGAGCTCAAACTAGTGAAATTCACGAGTTTGAAAGCTAGTGAAATTCACTAGGTAAAATCTACACCCAGTGAAATTTAGTGAAATTTGAAATTCAGCAAAAATTTGTGAAATTTGAAAACCAGTGAAATTAATGAAATTTGAGAAGTAGTGAATTTTACTAATTTTTTGAAGTGAAATTTCAACGGAAAAAGTCACCGGCCGGAGCGGTCCCTGACATTAGTGAAATTTGAGAAGTAATGAATTTCACTAATTTTTGAAGTAGTGAAATTTCACCAAAAAAAGTCACCGGCCGGAGTGGTCGCCAATCGGAAGTGGTTGTGGGGTGGAGGTGGGAGGGGGTGATGAAAACTTTGAAAAGATAATAAAGTGTGAAATTATATTTAGTTAAGGGTAAAAGAGTAATCTTCATATGAGGTTGTCCTTGGAGGTAAATAAAAATTGAGTTCATCCTTAATAGGAATTAAGTCTTGGTTTTCTAGACCCACAAGTAATTTGCTGCCTCATAATATGCTTTTTCAAGAAACGTCTGACTAGATTGGGGAAAACAATATCTAAACAGACACAAGAACCTACCAGTTCTACACAGTGTCCTAGAGCAATATATAAATGTATGACAAGAGAGGAAAGAACAGTTAAAACTTAAAAGCATAACCACAAATTCAAGAAGCAAAATTACAGACAAAAAATATTTTCAAGAAAGATATTCAATAAGTTGAGAAACTATAAACACAGAGTACCTCTGAATGAAGTTTCTTCAAAATAAAAGGTTTCGGAAAAAGCATCCAAGGAACTGCAACAAGCGCTGCAAACAACAATATGATCTGCAAAATATCAACTATAAATCAACCAACAACTCTCAGAAGTAGGTAATCTGAGTTCAAGCAAGCAATCATAAGAATAAGAAAAGGCCATGCCTGAATGAATCCCTGGCCCCAAAACAATTGATTCTCACCAAGATCCTCAAAGGGACTCAGAAACATGTAAATCATCACATGATAAAGGTCAGCTTGAGAACCGGTGCACCACTTGATGATAATGAGAAGTGATAGATAACCAAAAAGGCTGTTTAGAAATATCATCTGTGGCACAAACTGGTACCTGATAGAAAGCAAAAGGTAAGTTCCAGTTAATCTACTAGGCTTTCAACGTTGTACAATGGTAGAAAGAGGGGAAAGGAGAAGGGAGCAAAGACACACCTAATATCCAGCGAGCTACGAAAGAAACGAGCATTGAAGTAGCCTAATATGATTCCGAGGTTCATCTGGGTGACACCCAACAAAATTGACATTTTCATTTTGAGCGAGTTCAAGAAAGGAAGCTCTGAACGGCTTCCACGCCAGTTGGGATCGACACCAAATGGGTATGCATCTCGGACTTTGACTAAACCAATAGAAGTTGCATCACTATCAAAGAAAACAGTCCTTATTAAGTATTTCATTGGAAAAAGCTATCCTGAAACATTGAGGAGACAAAAACAGGAACGAAAAAAAATTATGTTCTAAAGTAGGCATAAAATGAAGGATAGGCATTCAATCTATATTGTATACAAATGTAGCTAGGTTCAAAAGTCTCCAAACTTCCAATCCTCAATTCTTACAATTTTGATTTTTGTTATTTTTACAATTGAGAGAGGGAGAGAAAAAGGTGGGGGGCGGGGGGATTGAGAGACAGAAAGGACGTGGGATGAGAGAGAGAGAGAGACATGGGGGGGAGGATTAATTGGGTGAGAGAGAGCATGGGAGGGGTGGTTTTAGTTTTGTTTATTTGCTTCGTTTATCAGCTTATCCTATATCTTTACAATTGGGATTTACTTCAAATAATGTTTATTTACACTTTAAAATTTTAATTCAGAAAAGTACATATACATCTTTCCATGCATAAAATGGGAACAAAGCTTTAGTCCAAACTTGGATGGTTCTGCCCATCTATTCTAAAAAAACATAACTAGCATTGTACCCGTTCGATGCACGAAAAAGGGAAAAAGTTACTGTTAACCTTTTTTATTGTCCCGTGTATCGAACAGGTACAATGCTCATTGGAGAGAAAAAACATGTGAGCTTCATTATGCATAGGAGATGCCTTGCAATTTTGTTAGAACGATACAAATGTATGTGGGAACAATACAAATATTACCCAAAAAGGGAAAAAAGAAAACAACTTGTGTTGATATCAAGAATAACTACACTGAGGATCCATTAACTTGATGCAATAATCAACCGGGCTAGAAAGTGAAGAAGTTGATTGATATTAAAAAACCTAATTTTACAAACAAGAATCAAACTGCCACCAAAAAAAGCCCAAACCACCCTTGGTGACAATGCGAATTGACAAACAAACTACATGTGCATGCACAAACAGACACACACACACAGGGAGAGAGAGAGAGAGAGAGAGAGAGAGAACTTCAAGACTTCTAAAAAATAACAGAGTCACAAATATACTCGGTCAAACGATCATTTATGACCTAATACTAAAACCAAGGAGCCCAACGTGGAAGCACATGAAATAAGGAATCCATTTGCCCCTTTATTATTCAAAAAACAGCACATCAAGCAAAGGACAGCTACATACATGCTATCCTTCTTCTATTCAACTTGCAAACAGGTTTGATGCGTGCACACAAGGGAAATGTGATTCCATTTTGTGCTCTTTTCACAAGATGTCTTCACCAATTTTACACTAGGTACACTTTTACACCAATCCAGAGCACTAATACACCAAGAAGATAACACATTTATTTGGGGGGCAAAAGTAGCTAAAGAATGTATCAAACACTGTATTTCCTCTTCAACACTAATAAGAACCAGAGTCATGCTGAAGAAAGGGCTTTGGAGATCTAAAACACAGTGCTAAGAAAGAACTAATTCCTTCCATTTTGGGATCCATGAAATAAAAGAAAAAATTGAGATATACCTGCATGTAGTATCTCGGCACTTGTATGCAGACAGTCCAAATATATGAAATGGAACAGAAAAGAACTCGTTGTAAATCAACCCACAGTAAATTGAGAACAGTGACATTAAGAGGAGCACATATCGGCCGCCAAATAGCATCTCCATGAAGCTGCCAAGTTTCTGAAGTGAAAAATTAGATTGCATATGAAATACCAGCACAATACTTACATACTAAAGAAAATAGAACTATACAATTGGTATATTCAACAAAAAATTAGCACATCAAAACTCATTGTATACAAAACAATCCTTCACTTTTTCATCCAGATATCATCATCACCCCTATCATCATCAACATTAACATCATCATATTTTACACCTCAGGACTCAAGAAATGTGAAAATCCTACCATTCTTTCAACCATGTTTCAGTTTTGAAATCTATAAATCATCAAACAAAAGATAACCTTTACAGAAATTCAATGAAACCCTCTTTTTCTTCGCACTCACTGCCAGCACCTCCCACCTAGTGGCAAAATCCAGCAGATGTGGCCTATAACATTGACTTCCCCAAGTGTGACTTCAGTTACCAGAATTTGGTAGACCACTGTAACCTTTTTTACCTGCCTTTTGGATAAGCTCAATACAGGGATGGACCCAGGAGTTGATCTCCGCAGGGTGAAACTATGCAACACCACATATACACATGGTAGTGCAAATCAATTTTGATCCCGCTAACTACCTCTGGTCCTCTATAGACTTTCTCCATCCTAGAACATCTCCATGTGCAAATCAACTTCAATTTTCTTTTTGCATATAAGCTCATATATCGAGACACTGTCATACATAGGCAGGAACCTAAATTAATCTATAGCCCTCAAAACATAGAGAACAAAAGACCACAAATCCCTTGGCAATCAACAATGGAGAGCTAAATAACCAACAAACTCAATCAAGGTTTTGAATACCGTACCGGCCTAGGGTACCAGTTTCGTTATTGGTACGGTACGTACCGGTACTGATCGGATACCGGATACTATTTCAGATTTAGCACTATTACCATTATATATAACTACATATCGATTATTTTTCCCATGTCATCCATTTATTGTAACATCAACTTCAATTAGACGACACAAATTACACTCTCATTATATAAATCTCTTCTAATCCAAAAAAGAAGAGAAGGTAAAAAGCTCCCATAACCATCAAATCTTGAGAGTTCAAACTTTAGTTCATATAAAAAAAACTTTAGTTCATATAAAAAAATAGCCTTTAAGCTCACAGGAATTTAAAAAAAAAAAAAACCCTTCTCATTAGACTCATCTCCCCATGGGCAACCTTTTCCCCTTTTTGAACAAAGTACTACCCCACGTGTAACCTGTAATAACCATTTCAAAAGTAAAAATAAAAGGGTAATTTGGTCCTTGTGTCATTCTAGGGTTTCCAACATTTTGTAAACTTCTCTACCAGCATCTTCTCTCTCTCTCTCTCTCTCTCTCTCTCTCTCTCTCTCTCTCTCTCTCTC
>BPLS01000658.1:731467-750488 GCA_019656275.1 Rhododendron kiyosumense
CGGATTTTCCGGTACTCGCCGGTATTAGAGTGAGGACCGTATTAGAGATGCAAGGTACCGGTTTCACACAAATCTGGTACGTGCCAGCTGTTACGATACGGGATTAACAACCTTGAACTCAACAGTCTCCTTGCACATGATGCTTACACCAAACCTGCTTATTTCCTCTGATACAGAACTCCCAGTCAAAGCTCCTACACCGAGACTTGGTCAGAATATTTTGACCAAGCAAGGGATCCACATTCATGTACTGGTTCTTGGAACCGTTTCAGAAAACAAATATGAGAATTTGTGAAATGGTGATAAAAAACCAACTACAAAAAAAAAATTTAAAAAAACTTGATGAATTCTTAAATCACCTACAGGACAATTGGATTTGTATTGTTTATTCTTTCTCTGAAAGTAAAATTTCTTACTCATGTTCAAGATAAAAGAACTTATCTCTGCAAAAGAAGATTTTTTATTCAGCTTCAAGATAAAAGAACTAATCTCTGGAAAAGAAAAAATACCTGAGAACCAAGTTTACTTTCACGAGCTATAAGGAATAAGGCTCCCATCAACAAGCATATTCCATGACCCCAGTCCCCAAACATCACAGCAAAAAGAAACGGAAATGTAACAATGGTATAAACTGCAGGATTTGCTTCCTGATATCTAGCAACACTGCCAAAAGATAGATGTATTAGCATCTGCCCAGAGTTGACAGGTAAAACAATAGTGGAACAAATAGCACCACAAGAGTTCAAATGATTGATGAACACCATTCAACCAACCACAAGATTCCTATGGTCCAGTTAAAAATAGAAAAATTCCACTTGCTTTTTATATTTTACCAAGCAAAACTTGGTATAGATATGGCTGGGAAACAACTGTTTTGCTTATTGACTATAAGCTAATGATAAGTTGCAGCCACTGAGTGCAATTTATTGTGAGCTCCAATAACCCTTCAGATCATTTCAAAAAAAAAAAAAAAAACCCCTTCAGAAAAAAACATAAAGCATTTCAAAAAAAAAAAACCTTCATAAAAAAACATGAAGCATGCAAGGGGGATGAATGCATTAATACCAATGATTCATTCAAAAGGTTTTTCTTTTTTCGTACCGTGGCAGACAGTAAATGAGAGATTAGGAAGAAAGAGACTCAGTGACGTTGTGGAACTACTAAATAGACTTTTTATTCGATCAGTGTGGTGAAACCACTGCATAAAATGCTTCAAAAGCAAATTACTTGTCATATCAACATGCACTTTGACATGACACCAAAAATTACCTCAGAAAATTGTCACATTTAAACATACCCATATGCATCAACAATTTCCTGGAATGCACTGGTGAAGTGGTTGGTTCTGAAGTGAGTTGGAGGTGATTCCAGAGCATCCATTGCATGAAATATTATACCCACTTGTGAATTGCTATCAAATGTTGCCCGTTGTAAAGCTTCCTGAATCTGTACAAAATAAAACCTTCTCCATTGTGATAACTAATGTTGTAATAACCAAATCAACTTCAGATATCTTCGCCAAAACAGAAATTAGTTAAGAGAAGACCATAGTACCTGAGGTTTCGCAAATATTGGACACCAGCCCTCTCCAACAAGACACTTTTTTGTCACATCAAAATTCAGCATGTTCAATGTATCATAAACAGCTTTCTCTCTTCTGACCTAGAAAATGATGAGAACTGAACTTACTTTTCACATTTAAGTTGGAAGATGAGCAGCGCCCTCCTACGTTGGATATTGAGAAAAGACAAGAAACAAACACTTTACCATGTTCGTCCATTTTGGTAGCTGACTTTCAATGGAAGAAAGGGCATTATTTCGGTGACGGATTCCAGCATCCAAAGTGACCTCCAATTCAGATAGACGTGACAAAACCTGCAACAAACATGTTGACCTATTGACAAAGAACTGTTCCAGGGCACTCAATGACTAAACCTACAAAATAGTAGTATAGATGAACCATTTCAATCCACTCCGATATCAATACTTTAAGGCAGAATGCAAATATTTCATTGGAAATATATAATTCCATGTCTCCAACACAGGGCAAAGTCCTATACTGTTTAGTTGGTCCTCTAAGTATACACTAGTTCATATTATTCCCCAATATGCAACTGTGTTCAATACTTCAATTAAATAATCGAACGCAGTAAATACAATTACGATGTCTCCAAGCCTTATGCTGTCAGTAATGAGCAGCATAATAATGGGTGTTTTTGGCAAGAAAATAGGAAAATTTCAACCACTTTTATTAGAAAGAATGAAACAATTTTATTCAGTATTGCCACATAGTTTAAGTGGGGTAATGCCACATGCAGCAAGAATCACCACTGCGAGGTTACTTCCCCTGCCACTTTCCACATCAAGGAGCCATGAACATATTCCTTATCAAGGAGCCACCAACTCCCCCACTGCAACCACCTGTGACCAACATCACCCCTCACCATCAACATTTCTCTTTTATCTCTACCCTACACCCCAAATGCCCCTCACCACCCCACCCCCCAAGCAACATAACATAAATAAGACTCTACTGCGATTATTGTTTGACTATCCATGCTTTCTTTAGGTCCCATCTTGAGATTATGCGGATTTCCATATATTGTAATCCAAAAGTTTCCAACACCCATCGTGCATGTGGAGATGTACACATCCTTACATAGAGCGAAGTAGAATGCAAAGGGGAGAAGCAGAATGCAAATGGGCAACAAATGCAAACATGGTACCCAAAATAATAATAATAATAATTTAAACCAAAAGACTTGAACTCGAGACCTCTCACAAAATGAGATTTGATATCATGTTAAGTTAACAATTGTCCGAAAAGCTTAAGCTGTAAGGGAATGGGCCAAACAATGTATGAAGCCAATCAACAATATCTACCTTATTGTTTATTTAGGGTTTGTTTGGATCTTGAGGAAAGGAAAAACCACTTCCCTTGTTTGGTTTGAGGGGAAAGAGGAGATAAAATCACAAAAAACAATATTGAACAAAGTAAATTTTCCTCGCCCTTTTCTTAAAATTTTCCTCCTTAATTATTTTCTTTTCCTTTCCTTTCCTCAAGTCTCAAACAGGCCCTTAGTTTTCACTCTTTATTTCCTTGGTAATATCAAAAGAGTTAACAGACAAAACAATGGATACCTGAAAACAGAACAAAATAAATGACACATTAACTACCACACAGATTGAGGTGGTTTTTGTTTACCAGCACATCCACAGTCCATTCATTTTTCTAGCACTTCTCATCAAAATTAACCCAATCTCGCTTGACAAGATACCAACTCAGAACAGACCAAACAGACATTATTCCAAAGCAATTGTTCAGCACAATTACTGCCACTGGCAGAAGATGCTACAACTTCTTTGAACTATTACTACACATAAAAGGTCTATATAGAGATATACAGGTACCCAGTCAAAACTGATAAACACAATTACTGACAGAAAATGCTACAACTTCTTTGAATAACTAGATACATGAGAAGCATTCACATAGATAGGTATGGCTATGTATGCGTACATGTCAAAATCCATCTTGCATGAAAATAATATGTCCACAGTGGTAGGTGGAAGCAAATTATAGGGTGTTCAATGACTGACAGATCAGAAAGAGGGTTTGACACCCTATCCCAAATCCAGTGGGTATGATGAAATCTAATGTCATATAAGTGAAGGCTCAAAACTCTCAATATGTTTCTTTTCATGTCATGTAGTAGGAGAGTCTTTGTACTCTTCAAATCTCTCAATGCATTTATTTTCTTATTGTATTGATTTCATTTTTTATCTTTTATGATTAAAGGAATTTTCTTTGCCATTCAAAAGAAAAAGTGAAGACTTAAAACCTTCCAGTACAAGGCCTTTCCTTGGGAAAGATAGGAAGAACAAAATCGTGCGCTAGCGATGTGGAGGTGCATGACACGAAAACAGATAACATGGTACTGGGCAGGACCGGGGTTGTTCAGAGACGTTATAACCTTAGTGTCAGAACTAACCCTAGTCTGGTGCGGTTAGAAGAGTTGAGGCTCCAGAGAGTAGAGGTCCCGGGAAATGGAACCATGTACAGCTTATGATTACTCAATAGTCACTTATGACCGCTATCCCACATTGCTAGCCAAGGGAAGAAGCTGGGCAGTGTGACATCGCGCATTTAAGGGGTATGGATAGTGACACACATCCCAGAATAAGCGTGTAGGAGAAAATCGAATGCCATAGAAGCGGGGCGAAGCCAAGATTTTAGAATGGTAGAGTAAAAGACTCTGACATGGGGTTGGGGTTAAGGCAGGTCTGCATGTTTGCCAATCTTCTCCAAAAGTATTCAATTCTGGGCTGACCAATTGAGGTTGAGGCATGCTAATATATTAATTGGAACTGTAGGGTAAATATAGTCAAATTCATTGAAAACTATCTGGCCCTAAGGAAAAATTGGAAGTTCATTCGGTCAATTGACCCCGCAGGTAAAAACATAGCTCCAACCTAGCATATAAGTGACTGCTTAGGAGCCCATAGTGCAAGGCCGCCTCCCAAGAAAACTTGGGACGAACAAAATCATGTGTTGTGCGCGGAGGGAAAAGAGAATATAATTGCACTGGACCGGACAGGTTGTCAATTATCATAGAGGGAGGTCAAAAGTAAATTCAAGCCAATAAAGAGGTTCATTCAAAGAGGTGAACTCGGATTGGGTTAGGTCATGCTACTTTTACAAAATTACCATTTATGTTGCTGTTCATCTTAAATGGCATTGGGCTTGAGTACTACACAAAGACATAATTTTTTTTTATTTCTGGTACTATATTAGAATCCAAAAAAAAAGATTCAGGACAACAATCACACGAGCAGAATAATTTAAGGATATACACAAATGGAATACATATCATCAAACTGCAGCCAGGCAATTTAATAGCATACTTCTCGCATTAGTTGCCTCTGTTTTGTTGTGTCTTCTGGTACAGGATAGCAATTTGCCCCAAATGCTACACAAATTTTCAATATTTTTGTCCTTGCTTGCTCCCCCGAAAAGAACACTACAAACACTATTTTCTCAACCTGCATAGCCAATTAACAAGGAGTCAAATATATAACATTCAAAAATCCAGGCGACATTCTTGAACGGAGTAGAAACATACCAGCACAAGAGTCGAGTGAAGAAACCATATACAATTAAGAAGCATAATCGATCAAACTTTCTCATTTATTAACTTACGGTGAAAAAATAAGCCTGTCTACTTAATGAAGAAAATTACCATTTCGGATGATACAGGATCCATGATTTGTTCATCAGTCGGTGCCTGATTAAAAAGCATGTTGCCCCTTGTAGCTCGAAATAACATCCGTTCAAAATTAAGAACCTTGGCCATACTAATAATTCCACTAACAAATCTTAAACCAGATTGATTTGATGGCCCTGGTCGCATCTCCTGCAGAATGGATATAAACAAACCAAATCACGTTTGTAGTTCATCATATAAAAAAGTATTTGACAGAGCAAACAATCACCTGTTCAAGTAAAGATGCTGTATCTGCATAGTTACTATCTGCATAGTCACCATTAGAGTACACACGATCATCTAACTCTGTTTCCTCTGCAGCTGAATGGTGGTTACTTGAAACAAGGAAACCAACTGCCTGAAATTAAGCGCGAGAAGGCCTAAGATAACCATCTCGAATCATATTTGAAGGGACACTTTGGCACATTGTCAAGAAAGAACACTCCAGAGATTTTGCATCAATTTATTTAGCCTCACTTAACAACTGTTATCCATTAGGACGGAGGGTGTAAAACATAAAACTCCAATATATGCATATAACATCTGTTTGCACTCCACCTCAGGTGAGGGACGCATTAGTAAGAGGAAACAGTGATCACTTCATGGCTTGGCCTCATCTGCCAATGATTGGATAGTGACACGGATAACTTCATGGCTGGGGAATCATCAGCCAAAGTTTGGACGATGAGTCAAAGATAAAGGATGGGGATCTAACAACAGATCAAAAGAGGGAATAAGTGTGAAGACTGGTTGATGAGTTGAAGCAAGTCAAGTGACAAAGCGCAGACAATTTCTTGAGGATGCGACTAGTACATGAAAACATAATAATAACAGTAGTAATAATCATAGCTCATAGGGTTTAGCAAAACAAGTTTGATATCCTGAGTTAGCAAAGCTAAGAAACAGACAAGGCAACGAATAACAAGAGGAAATCTCCAATCATTCAGAGAAAGAAACTTGATTACCATGTCTGTAAATAGCAAAGAGCAACATATGTTTATCAAATATGAGAGCAAAATATGTCAGTGATAGGAGTAGGTTGTCCCTGCAATCATTCCCTTCACAACTGTAGCAGGGATTGATATGAGAAGAAACAGATAGAATGTCATTGGTCGTCATTGCACTAGAGAAAAATTGCAAGAAAGTGTACCTTCTGTAGTACCATCTTTAACTCCAGCATCTCATTGTACGTTTGCCGTAGCTTCTCACTATTGTTGTTCATCTCAATTAACTCATGTTCATGCTCAGCAAGTAGTACCTGCAATTAAGAGGAAGACAAACTATGCTTAAAGCTCATTCTCCTTTAGGATAGAATCATCATTGGTCCAGTGGTCCTTCTTTCTCTTCTTGAAGATACTCAAATACTAACAAAAATAAAAGAAGGATGACTTTCCAAAAGATGAGCAGTTAGAAATGGACCTCTAACTCCTGCAAATCCAGATCCGGTTGCAAGGGAGGACGAGCAAAAGACA
Organism: Rhododendron kiyosumense; assembly: GCA_019656275.1. Lineage (NCBI taxonomy): Eukaryota > Viridiplantae > Streptophyta > Magnoliopsida > Ericales > Ericaceae > Rhododendron > Rhododendron kiyosumense. The sequence continues at coordinate 738,204 of BPLS01000658.1, forward strand.
TTAGGCCAGCTTTATGTACTTGATCTTTGAAAAACCGTAGCTTCCTTGACATCTCTTCACATCTTTTAACCTGTGAATTTATATATACATGAAAACAAAACTATAAGGGGAAACTACAGCACATATGGTTTCTAATCATTGGAATCGTAGTGATATCGTATTATTTAGCAGTTGTGGATATTGGTGATATCGAATTCCACTAGAGCGTACGTCTGCCGTTGCTTTTACTGTTATCTATTTTATTTCTTTCCTTTTGCTCTTTCAACAAAAGGTGACCGAGGTTTTTAGCTTCCTCCCCCATTTTCTGGTGTTTGTTAGAAAGCTAAAACGGGAAAGGTGCCCTGCGAGATTTTAAGAAGCTATAAAATTATGCTCAAAGAGGAAGCATATTTAATCTTGCTTATTCATCACACAGACATGTGAAGGCTAACTCTCGTTTTAAACTTCCCCGTATTCTTTCCAGGAAACAAATATATCATGCTTTCTCTAAGGCCAAGGCAAACTGGCAGTTTCACAGGAATTGCACTGACCATTTAAAACTCTCACCGCCGATGAAACTCTACTCCCAGATTAAAGAATTAAAGAAGCAAAGAATCTCTAAGGGCATAGGCCCACTTTGTGCCATCCCTTATGTTAAAGTACAACGTAAGTACAAGTGAAGCAGTAGACTTCCATTTCCACTTAAATAGAACAAACCAAAGGATTATTATAAAAGAGCATACGGCTATAACCCCAGTAACAATATGTCAACTACATCACACAATGTAATTTCTTCACTAAGTTCAGTAAAATCCTTAGGTAGTATATGTTTAAATGATAGGAAAAGACCATGCAATACCAGAAGACTTCTCTTTTCCACAAGTTGAGGAAGTATGAACCGAAGTATGATTCCGTGGCAGGAATTTACATTTGAGCCAGCTATACTGACCACATTTTTTTTTGTTATAAATGTAATAAAGGTTATATCTATAAACAAATAAACACAAGACACAAGCTACATTGGGTTATTTCTTTGTTCCTAGACAATAGATGGAAAATGCAACCAATTAATTTCAATCTAAAACATATTAAAGTTCTAATTGAGAATCCCCTATGGTATTAAATAGGAGAAATGAGCGAAAATACCTGATTAACGAATGTTCGTTGGAAAGGGCTTTTATCAGCATTTAACTGCCAAGAACAAACCATAATTACAAGTGCATCAGATGAATCAATTATGCAGAAAGAGTCCTTCAGCTTTATTTAGGATAGGCTAGCCATCAGCAAATAAGAAGACAACTTCAAACACACCAGAAGCATGTCAATAAATAGGTTTAAGGTACAAGAAAATCCTGCGACTTCATCTGCATCTTTAACAATTCCAATTATTAGCAGAGTTTCATTAACAAAAAAATATAAGATTTAAAAAAACTGACAAAGTTCCAATGCAGTACCTTGTTGAGATTAAGAATCCTAAGTAGTTGCAGATTGAGGGATTTTATTTTTTTACAAGATTCAAAATCAATTAAGAGAAACTAGCAGAGATTGAGATAGCGCATCTAACTTTCTAATTCTGTTTCGAGAAAACCCTAAAGAGAACAACTGGATTATCAAAACAAGCAAGGTTCAATCTTCAACAACAAAAAAAGATGAAAGAAATGCCTACTCATGCTTCATTACAACCCTCACTATAGCCAAAGAATATAGAAAATCCCAAAAGCCAACCAAAAGTGTTGAAACTGTTAACTTATACACAAAAATATTTAAATATCATTCTGGTTAACTGTCAATACCTCTTTCACAGCTTGATAGTCAAATTTGGTCATGTAATCTGTGTCACTAGGTCGGCTGCCCTACATCCTAAAGGATGATGAAATTGTATACTGCCAAGTCCACTTCAATCTCCTAAACAGAACTAACGTCATAATGTTCCAATATGTTTCACAACATACTGGAATAACACTCCTTAAATGACAGAGTAGTCCTCCAAAAACATCAAAATGGAAAAGCAGATGGCCATAAGCTGTGAAAGCAGTCAGCATCTATAAGTTCAACCCATAGATGAAGAAACAAAAAAAAAATTGATGAAAATTCCACCTTTTTCTGAAAAGCAATGCAAATTGGACAGCCAACATATTGGGATTTGGGTCAAATTGATCAAAGAGTCAGAACAAGTCTTCTACAAAAATCGACAATTGAATTTATAACTTCGCTAAGTTAGTAACTTGAAATATTCGAAAGTACAGCAGAATTTGTTTCACTTGTTTATGCAATAGGATGTCTAATATTAGATTAAAAAAAAAAAAAACATACACATTTGATTGGGCCAGAACCCTGAAATATTGGTGTAACTTTAATGTTCACAATTACACGTTACTCAACCATCGAATTCTACATTACATCCCCAGTAGTGAAAGTTAGTCTAATCTAAGTCAAAATTTGATTGGAGGAGGGGAAAGAGAAAAATAAAGGCTACTATGGACTTCAATTAAGCGAGCAAGCAATCACCTTGCCCATTTACTTAACTTACACACGGTTGGATCCAGGGGGCACAGAGGGCCACCATCCCTCCAAAGTTTTAGAGAATCTCCTTTCATAGTAGTATTTGTCGTAAAACTTCCGTATCTGTAGGTTCTACAATCCACAATGGCTTGGAAAATTAACTTATAGCCTCTTTACGATTTTTTCATAGTAGTATTCGATGTAAAACTTATGAGATATGCAGGTTCTCCGATCCACTGTGGTTTGGAAAAATCAAGAATAGCCTCCCTTCGATTTTCTATGAAAAAGGGAAGATTCCTAACCGCTTTATTTTTTAGGAAGATTCTTCGTGTTTACTCCTAACTTTGGCACAAAATTTAAGTAGAACATAATGCAGAAAGTTGGGGAGTTTTTATCCATCCTATGCATGAGGTATTGAATGTTTATCCATATGGTGTGGAGTTGTTTCTCCTTTCGCATGTTTCCGTGTTAACAAATAGTTATAGATCATTCCCAAATTCAAGATATCTGCAACCTTCAAATAAATGCCATCCCCACTTTGCAAAGCAAGAGAAACTACATTTGGAACTCCAATTTAGAAACTACAAAATCAACAAACCCTGACAAAGACATTGCTCAAGCTTTTGATATTGATTCTATCAGAGGAGCATTTACGTGTCGGAATGGTGTCAATAGCAACTCTGTAGGTCTCGTTGTAAAGCAGAGCAGCATGTTTTTTCTTTACCTTCTTCAGTAAATTGGCACTGTGTCATCCCTGCTCAGTGCTTAAAATACCAAAGTTACTATCTGTGTGCATCACTAACAACCTATGGACCTACGCACCGAACATCTCCAACTAGAACTACAATTCACCTTATTGTCAACCCCTCAGAGGCTGGGTTTGCTTGTGTTACATAGGTATTTGAAGTGAAACTCTTGTTCCACCCATAGAAAACATGAAAGCCAAGAATTAAATTCCACGGCAACCCCGAGGGGTTTGGCAAAGTAGGCATGAGACGGCAACAGGCTCGCTCCCAATAGGTTGCAAGGTCAAATCTCGCAAAAGCCTAATGTTCCAAACCTTGGGGCCACTGAGTTTGTTAGAGTTAGTTTTACTCTAAGCGTATTTCTGGTGTATAGCTTTGTGGAAGTTAATTGAACTGTTATGAGCTGGCAATAGGATTCAGTTGTAACTTGTAACAGAATTTGTGTGAAAGGAAGGGATAGTAGGAATGCGTTATCTTGTTATCGATCAAGGAGAATGAATCAAGAATGAAAGAAAACTCCATTTGTCTTTATCTCAGTTTATGATTTTCTTCAAGGTTTGCCCGGCCGTTAACTTCAGGGTCCGGGGATTAGTCAAGGTGGGCGTAAAAAGCCCGGACACCAGGCTATCAAAAAGAAAGCATTAAATTCCACAGCGAGAACATGCAAGATCATCCTCCAATTGCGTTTTTATAAACCACAAAAAAGTAACAAGAACATAAACTATAGTTTAGATTTAATCTTAGTGTATTGGGGGCCGCACCAAATTGTCGCCTAAGTGAATCTGTTCCATGTAATTAAACTTTCTAATGACACATTCTCTGCTGTTTAATTATGTGTAAGCCAGACACAATCACTGCCAAGTTCGTAAGGAATTCAAATTTCAATCAGAATTTCAATTGAATGCAGTTAAATAGAACAGTGTTATTCGTACTAGCAACAATAAAATAGAACTGGTGTGTTTGAAATGCGTACGTCTTGGAATTGAAGAAGGCCGAGATCGCCGAGGTACAATACGGCTCGCTGAGCGGACTCGACGGGCATTATGAGTTGGACGGAACTCATCTTCTCCGACCGCATCAGATCCATTTCCGGCAAGTTGTCGAAGCGCTCCATTTTCCATCAACCAAACGGAGCCTGACGCCTAGATCTCCAGATCTGATGCAAACAGAGTCTCTCTCTCTCTCTCTCTCTCTCTCTCTCTCTCTCTCTAGATACACACGCGTATTGCAACTGTTTATATATATGTATGTCTCGGTGTGGTTAGGCTCAGTTTCAGTTTTCGCTCGGCAACTGCCACTGGAACAGGGAAAAGTCGCGTTGATTATTAAATTCAATCGGGGTTGGAAAGTTAAAAACCTGAGGAAGAAGCACGCTACTGATGATCGACTGGCTCCTTCCGGAACTGAGTTTTAAATATTTATTTTTTAAAAATGTAATTTTAAGCTCAAAAATAATAAATTTAATAAATTCTAAAAATATGCAATATGGATCTTGTTTAAAATTCGGTGCAAAAAATTAAAAAATTATTTTTTATTTATATTATTTTCAAGTTTAAAAATATAAAATAAGTATTTATTTTTTAAAAAAGTGTTCTAGAACGGACTTTCAATGGATTTTACGCTTGACCAAAAAAAAAAATGATCGACTGAAATTGACGGTGATTAGAGAAAGAGAGATTTGTCTTACGGTCCAAGTTACCGTACCTAAACGTTTTTCTCGGTGGTTGGGCCCACAAGTTAGGTTTTGATGAGAGTACAGTGTCCACTGCTGCGGAAGAAAGGAAAAGTAAAATTGCTGCTATAGGTACATACATCACATATATATGCGTTGGACCCGTCTCGAGTCTTAGACAAAATTATTCGAGCCGCTCATTTTGTTCAAAATAATTTTTTTACGGTTCTTGTAAAAAATTAACTCAATCCGATATCGGTGAAGACATATATGAAATATACAACTTTGCTACAAAATCCAGACTTAAATTCTAAAGCAAAGTTGGATGTTTTATAAACGTCTATCGATTTTTTACAAAGGGCGTAAACAAATTTTTTTGACAAAATGAGCAGCTCATACCAATTTTATAGGATCCAAGATGGATCCAAAATGCGTATATACGTGGTGTATGTAGTACTGTGTTTTCGTTATTGCCACATGAAGCCTTTCCATCATCATTGAATGATAGTGTTTTCTTTTTTATTCATTAATTCTAATCTATTCTATTTTTTGAAATTTGGGCAAGGGATGGATGCTTATTAAAATTAAATTCTGTCTATGTACATGAAAATATAAGGAATATAAGAATTTTGTTTGGTTTAGATTTTAAAAAGTTATTTTTGAGAGTTGGAGTGGTAATGAGTGGATATAGATAAAGATAAAAATTTATTAAAAATTGTTTCAAGAGTTAAAAGTTACTCTCAAGAGTGTTAAACCAAACGGAGTGAATGCATATGAGAGTATAAGAAAGACACAAACTACACTAATCTAATAGATTGAGTGTTTGAAAATCAGCCCATGCGAGCTTTTTGCATCTTCATTAATTTACTCATGACCTAACTTTTTATGGTTTGGTGTGCTACGGTTAAGCTACATAACATCTCATACTTTATGAATTATATTTCAAGAGTGATTTTGAAGCTTCCCAAAGTGATAACCGCACTTCCAAAAGAGAGTGTCAAAAATCAATTTGAGAAGTGTTGTTATCAATTCCCATTTAATCTATAGCATCTTTTTGCTATATATTTCCTATATACAAATCACCAAATACTATTTCACTTTTCTTGGTACAGAAAATTGGGCTAGAGTCCAAAATAGGTGGCCTATTGGGCCATTAATCCAGACTAGGTCCTTTATTGGTTCTTTATTGTGTTCTGGATCCATTGTTTTTAAAGTGCTACAGTCGTAGGCCCTTTAAATAGACAAAAATACCCTGAATATGTGCATGACCGTTTTGTTTCGTTTGATCTTTATCTGTCTCGTCTCGCTATACTATGCATTTGTTCCGTCTCTCTCTCTCTCTCTCTCTCTACCATGCATAGCCTACAACTTCAAGTGTGGGCCCTAGTCCTTCCTGTGACCATAAATTCAACAAAAATGCTATTGGTACATAAATCTATGCACAGATTGTGCACAGATTTTTTTGTGGAAGAAGAGTAATGATTGGAGAGATAGGGAGAGGTGAGAAAGTAATAATTAGATAAACAAATAGAATAATGATTGAAAACTAAACTAAAAGGCTAACCAAACAGAGCCTTTACTTTTTTGATTTCTCTCGTCAAGTTGAATGATAAGTTACAAAAATTTGACATAAAATTAACAAACACGAAAAAAAATTAAATGAAGACAAACAAAATTAAAAAATTATTTAATTTTTCGACATTTCTTTGATATTTCCATAGAGAGAATAGATTGGCACATATAACATTATTTACTACTTTATTTTGAAACCAAAAAACAAATATATTGAAACAGATAATTTTATTTTTTATTTTTCACATAACATTTTCCGAGAGTTTGACATCTAGCTTTTTTGTGGTTTGTTATTCTTTTTAAAATAAAAGATAACATTGTATTTGACACATGTCCATTATTGTGTTTTAGTTTGGTGGCATGCAAATAAAACACAAATAATGAAATAACTTAAGTTGTGTGCGTTTTTTGTTTATTAGGATGGAAAAGTAAAACACATATAAGGTTATGTGTGTTTTTGGTGCCACACATGTAATGTTTTCGATATGTGTTTATTTATGTTAGTTGTGTGATAAAGTAACACATACAGATAATCTTATAAGATGTTATTTTGTCATCTTAATAACAAAATAAGCAAATCCATAAACAAAGTTATATGAATAACACAAAGCACACAGACAGCCTTATAATTTTTTTTTTATGAGTGGCTCCAAACCAAAACATAAATAACATTATATGTATTATTATAGTAAAACCAACAGATATGGTTATTAGTTCAAATTTATACTGTATATTGTTTAAAAAAAGATCAACAAATATGATTATCTTTGCGAATTATGTACTCTATATAATCATCACAAACAAAATCAATTGATTTGGTTATCTATCAAAATCTATACTTTTTATTACCCTCAGAAGACTGACAAATAATGTTATCTGTCTAAATTCATACTATCAATTTTTTCCAAAAAGGCCAATAGATAATGTTATCTCTTCAAATTCTGTACTATGTATAATCGTAATAAAATCAATAGATTTAGTTATCTATCCAAATCTATACTCTTTATTATCCCCAAATCCATCCATGTGTTTCATTTTTTTACAGTTGTATAAAAAGAAAAAAAAATGTTATGCTTACTAGAAATGTCACATTTATACAAGAAAATTTACTTAGGTGAAAAACAAAAAGAAACATGGCAACCAAAAGATATAATAGTAGTTCTTTTTTTGGGTGAAAAACTAAATTGCATTAATTAAAAAATAATAGTAAATTGTCTAATTGTATGGCAAAAGGAATGTGGTGATTGTACCATAATAATCCCTAAAAAGTTACTATTGTACTTCCCAGGAGAACTTTGTCTCCATTCCACTATCCCCCACCTACCATTGTTCTTTGTATTATTTCACCGAAGACATAACAATCCATACTTGGTAAGTGTTTACATCCATTTTTTGCCAAATTTTAAAAAGGAATTTTTTAATAGATTAGTGGCCCCAAATAACATTTTGGGCCTTGATTGAATTAGGTCTCGATTGATTTAGGTCTTTTGGTCGAATATGTAGTGGCCTATTCTTATGTTTGTTCGGCCCAATTGAGTTAAAGCCCAAATTGATTTTCAAATCTAGTCCCATTTTCCGGCTTGAAACTGACCAAGTCAAAAAAGCCATAAGCTGCTTAGTTATGCTTTGGAAGCAAGCTGCTCATAAGTAGCTCAAAAGCTTAAAAGGTTCTTTTTAGCAAGCTGCTCATAAGTAGCTCAAAGGCCAAGCTGCTCACAAGCAGCTCAAGGGCCTAGAAAGTTCTCTCTAGCAAGCAGTTTAAGCAGCTTAATAGCCAAGCTGTAGCCATTTTCCTTCAGTATGAAACAAGGACACATGGCATTCATGCAGCCCATGTGGCCCAAGCAGCTCAATCAGGTCTGTATAAGCTGCTTAGTCATGGTTATAAGCAACTGAAAACCTGCACAACTATTATTCTTTAGGATGAAGCAAGACCAATAACACATGGCATGCATGCAAGTTTCTAATACAAGCAGCTCAACCAAGCCTGCGTTTTTTGCCTTGGTGGGCCCAAATATCTCTTCTTACAAGCATCTATGCACACAAGCAAGCTGCTCACAATCAGCTCAAAGGGCTTAGGGATGCTATGTTGATGCAAATTCCTTTTGCTTTAACTAATTTTTTTGGCAAAAATGAAGCTTTTCTGACCTGCAACTGTTTTCTTATAGTGGAGAGTAAGGCTTGGATAAGTGGCAACTTCCCATTGGAGCATTCGGAAGCAAGTCAAGCAACTCAAGGCCTAGAATCTTGGCTATAAATTTCAGAACTGAAGGCCTTGGCAAAGGTCCAACACCATCAAGCTCAGCGCTTACCGAATTTATCTTTCATTTACTTTTCAGCAAAGTATTTTATCTTTCAGTTCAATCTAGCTCAGCCTATATTTTATTTCCTTTCATTTCCTTGTACCTAATCTTCGTTAAATCGTTAATGAAGTTCATTTACCTTATCATTCACTTATGTTTTCTTTTTTCTTTCCGTTTTCAACAATGGTTAGATAATACTAAATCCTTATCCCGACAAGGCAAATCACAAACCACATACGGGCCCACCCCTTATGTCGTACGCAATCGTTCTATTAGAAGTCAGATTTGAAACATTCAGGCCTTAGCACGAATTTGGATTGCAATCTAGTCTTGACACGCCCGCAACATTAACCAATTTGGTTTTTGCACTTTTTGTGGGGAAACAGTAAGACAAAAAGCCATTGTTCCATCATATTCATTTCTCAAAATTATATAGTAAGAATCATCCATTGAGGTTATAAAAAACATCTGAATTTGAGAACGTCTGTAATGAAACTAGTCAGACCAAGCTGTCTAGCTCTGAAGAAGAGAATGAGTTTCTCCACATGACAGCGTTTCGGCGCCGATGATTTCAGCAACAACTCCATCTCTGACAAAAGGCTCTGGCGACTCCTTTTCAGTCATCATCTCCGGCGCCCAACATTGTCTCTCCTCGCCGCCCGCGCTATCCACCGTTGCAGCCTCTTCTTTGGTCCATAGACATCAACAGATTTCTCCCTCTCTCTAACGTGGGTTTATTTTGATTTTGAGTGTATTTTATGAGTTAAGGGGTGCTTTTGGAAGACAGGGGACAGAAGTCCTGGCCGCCAGTTCGAAAACTATACATGTCCTTAGGGCTCAATTGGATGTGGAATTAGATTTGGAGGTATTATGTAATAAGGAGGATTGAATAGTAGGGGGTATTATGTAAGAAGGGTGGGCTCACATTAATGCGACGGGAGATAAAATAATACTTCGTTTGGATGAGAGATAAAATGGGGGGATAAGGTTGTTTTGTAGTTGAAATGGAATAGGGAAGGGGTATTAGGAGGGGGGATTCCACAATGTCGGCTCAAACCCTAGCCATATGTAAGCCCCCCCAGGGGGTATTAAGGGAGGTTATGGAGGAGGGGGTATTATCAAATCCCCCGGCTTTTATTTTCCCAAACCACGTCATAGAACCGGCCCCACGGATTAGAAGGGGGGATTGGACAATACCCTTTCTTAGTGTGGCATCCAAACGAGCCCTAAATTGCATTACTAGCAGTTGTACCCGCTCCATGCACGAGACAAAAAAATAATATTGGTTTTTTTTTGACCCTGTGTATCGAACGTACCTATTCTATGTACGGGATAAAAAAAAACATTTGTTTTTTTGACTATGTGTATTGAACGTACCGTTTGTATGCATGGGGCAACAAAAATGAGTTTATATTTATTTTTTCTATTTCGTATATCAAGCGGGAAAAACGTTAATTTTAATTTTAGTCTCTTTCAAAAGAAACTATAATTCACAAAGAAGGAACTATAATAGAAGTACTAATAGTTAAAAAAAGAAGAAGAGAGTAGTACTACATATATGTGACCTAAAAAAATGGAACTTACATATATGTGACCTAAAAAAATACAAATTAACATATTTTATGAGAAGTTACGAGTGAAAGAATTTTCATACAAATTTTGCACAAAATAACAATCAAACAAATCCTAGACAAATGGCAACAAAGTATAAAAACACATCAAATATACTCTTCATATTTTAAAGATTTAATATGCGGATATCATTGAAACATTGTCACAATTTCCTTATTATGATTATAGTTCAAAATAGTAGTTTTTATTTTCCCTTTAAAAAGATTAACACCTCACGCCCTCTTAATACTTTTTATGGCATTTTGTGTAACGTGCACGCAAACTTAAATTTAGGCCTGGGTTGACTTAAATACCATCTTTTTGAATTTTTTTTCTTTTCAAAAAAATTTTGAATTTCAATAAAAAAATTATTTTTTTCAATTCTCTTCGGCGAGACGAAATAATAAAGTTACAAAAGTTTGAATAACAAATATGATTTTTTTTTGAAAAAAAAAAAGTTATTTCGATTTTTTAAGTCAAAACAAACCTTAGTAATTGATTTGATTTGACGAGATGAATTCTTAAAGTTAATATTTATTATCTAATTCCAAATTTCTTGAATAAAGGCAAAAACAAATAAAAAAATTATTTGAAACGAATCAATTGTCATCAAAAATTTGATACAAAATGCCAAGAAAAATTGAATAAAAATAAGCCAAGTAGTGCCTTTACCAAAAAAAAAAAAAACCCCAATCCCTCGACTCCACTACGGGCACAAAGCCACAAATGAGAGCACAGTTCGCTCCTCTCCAAACCCTTCCCGACTTCCTGTCCTTCACCGGACCTCCTCGTCCTCCTCCGGCCCTCCACTTACGGCGGCGACTCGCAAAATTCATACGCGTTCAGGTACGTCGCACTGGCCTCGCCTTCAAACCACTTGTGCTCCGTTCCATTCGCTTTAATCACTATTTGTGTTTCAATGATACAAATCATTTGGTAGAACTCACCCTTAAAACTGGCTTATAAGGGGAGGGTGCCCAAGAACTTATATGCACATGGCTAACCCCATACTTAGCCGATGTGCGACTTTAGCACCGTAACATACCACCACTCCGCAGCCGACGTCAACGGTGGCCCATCACTCTATTGGCATGGAACTCTCGTCCAATCAATAGGTCGCCCCCTCCAAGAGTCAAACTGCAATGCCGCACCCGTACAATCCCGTACTTGCACAGGTGCGTCCGAGCCCATACTCGACATGGTGATTGGCTATGATACCAATGATACAAACCCTTGGTAGAATTCACCCGTGAAAACCTGCTTACAAGGGGAGGGTGCCCAAGAACTTATATGCACATGGCTAATCCCATACTTAGCTGATGTGGGACATTAGGATCGGAACATTCAAGTTCTGTCTTCTCGTGGTGTTTTGTTCCACAATTGTTTGTTTGTTTGTTTTTTTTGTTTTTTCTTACCATGTTTGTTCGCTGTACGAATTCTGTTTAGTTCCCAACGTGCTTTTTGTTTTTGTTTGTGTTTTTTAGATTGATAACTACATGAATTAAGGTTAATGCTCTTTCCAGCTTCCTGTGCTCCATTTTTTTAGTTCCTTGTCTATGTTCAACGACACTTGACTGCTAATAATATGCAGAGTCATTGGGATTTGCCCCTAGGATTAGACGAGGTGCACTGTAAGCTGATTCGGACACCTGAGTTATATAAAAAAAAAATTAATTTACAGTCATTGTTTTCAGTTATGAACTTGGAATTGTGTTCAGTCTTGAGAATCTCTTCATATTTGATTTAGAAAGACCGGGTATGCTTCTTGAGTGGACTAAAGTTGCCTTAAAAGAATGATCCAGATTGGACTTTTGACTCTAAACGGAGCCGGCCCTGATATTTAGGGGGCCTAAAGACCAAAGTGTCTCAATACTGGCCACCCTACATCTTCAGATCTGCT
>BPLS01000658.1:764304-782659 GCA_019656275.1 Rhododendron kiyosumense
GGTAGTACTTAATTTCAAGTTGATGATCACTTACATACTTGTTGAACATTTTTCGGCACCAACTGGAGAAATGATCAAGTGTAACAACTACTCTGGTACTCATACAATCAAGTGTTGATTAAGACTAGTCATGAACTAATATGTTACAGCGGGGGACTAAAGGGGCAGCAGAGCAAACAATGTTAAATTGGGTCCAGGGCCATGTTAGCAAATGCAAAGTGCACAAAAACCTTCTGTCCACTTTGGTGTCCCCTGCCATGGCCATCTCCATCATCATTGGTCTGCATCAACCAGGACCTTCGATTCAATGCCTTCCCCCACTTACACCCATTGCAATTTTGTGGGGACCCAGAATCTGCCCACATTATTAGGGTTTCTCAATAAGATGATGCCTCACCATTTGTGGGATTTTCTTTATATTTATTACTTTCTTTTCTTGGGGTCATGACCAAGTGTTTTTTATTATTTTATTATTTTTAAAAGTACTTGATTAGAAGGTTTGGCAGTATTGAGGTAACAATACTGTTTTAATTAGCTAGTGATTTAGTTTGTACATCAAAACTTATATTAACCAGAGCGTTTTATGAAGTAGCGATATCTATAATACTAAATTCGAAGAATTAAATATTGTTCGTTCCAGTACTTACCATACCTATAACAAGTTATTGATGCAATAATAACAATAGTAACGCCTGTAACTTGTTGAGCAGATGCTTGCAATTCTCGTGGATGTTTCCCAACAACTTTGACTAGAAAAACAATATTTGTTATTTTGCACTTAAACACTGACCAAATTGAAGACTCATTAATTAGGGTGAAACAAGTTAAATACAACTCACAATTTTCCTCGTGAGACCATCATTAAAACTCAGCTAGCCGAAAAAGATTCCTTTCAATTATAATTAACTCAATGATAACGAAGTACAAAACATTCCACATAAAGATACTTAGTGAGCATATGGCCAAATTAATTAGATCAAAGTGGAGGTTGTTAATTTATAGAGTACACTAAAGACAAAAAAGTAGTCAATCAAGAAAGTTTTTATTTTTGTATTTAGTGGATAGATTATACTGAAGTTGGTCTAGTTTTTATATATACAAGTAAGGTTCCTCAAGAGGTACTGAAAATAAATATATTTACGAAAATGTTCAACAAAGCGAAAGAAAAATCATACTATTCCAAAAAGAAATTCAAGTCTTTGCATAGATAGGGGTGACTGGTGAGGTTTGTTTGCTCGGTGAGGGAATCGCCGAGTTTTTGGCGATGAGAGATTGGGGTGTGGGTCCAAGTACAGTTGCATTCCACACAAATGGGACCCACACAAAACTGGCATCTGAATCCGTTGTAATGTAAGCAGCCTGATAAAATAAAAACTCAATCTGAAGGGGTGCTGGCAACTGTACGTATGAGCCGTAAACTTAGGCATTTTGAGTTTAAAATTTAGAAATTTTTTGGGTTAGAATGCTAGAAAGAAATCTTCTATCAGTCCCGTGAATTTTCTAGTCCTGACGTGAAGGATTTATTTTTGATCGAATTACGAAAACAAATAATCGATATACGCATAAACTACTCTGGACACTCGTCATTGTAAAAAAAAAAAAAACCCCCCTATCTCTCTCTGTTTGCTTTCTCTGCGTGCAAGACTAGCACACATCCATACATACATCCCCCGTACATGCTCACTAATCATTACAACATCCCTTCAAACGCTCTCTCTCTCTCTCTCTCTCTCTAAAATCTCTCACTAAAATAAAACATTACTTAAATAACATACACATAATAGAAATAGAATTTGATCAGCTTTGCTTTGTTTAAATGTATAGGCAGAGCCAGAGCCTCATTTCACTTCACTTTCCATAAACTCTGTCCCCCCTCCATCTTTCAAGTGTTATATAACCTCTATCTCTCCCCCCTCTATACATCTCAACAATCCTCTCTCTCTCTCTCTCTCGTTCTGAATCTCGTCTGATTGTGCATGGATGGATCCTTCAAGTGCACACCACCACCAGGTATGCTGAGGAAAAACACATCATATATATGTCATCACACACCATGATCGATTATCTTCGAAAATCTTTGTGATCACTTGACTTTGCTCTTTCATTAAGTACAGTACTTCTTTTATGTGATCTCGGTTTCTTTGTTTAATTGTGGAAAGGTTTAACCTTTATCCATCTCGGATGGATTTTTAATTTTCCTTTGGTTTCCAAAAAGAGGCACTGAAAGAAAGGGATAAAAGGATTTTTGTTTTTTTTTTCCCCCTTTAATTACCATTCATTTTACAAGGGGATCTTCTTAATTAAAGTGGGTACTGATAATTTTTGGGAAGGAAATTGAATTCTCCCTTTGAATTTTAAAAGAAGCTGGCTCCCCCCCTTGGTGTCCTTGATTCCTAAAAACAAAATGTTGAAATTACTAGAGAAATCATGAAACTCTAGCTATCCACAGATAGAGAACAACTCCAAGCCCCTTTGTGTCCTTGATTATTCCATTAATTTAACCCCCTTTCATCGGATTCATCCTTTCTTTAATTTTCCTTCTGTTGCAACTAAAATTTTGGGCTTTTGAAGCAGTCATGAAGGAATAATAAGGCAGTCATGAAGGAATAATGGAGCAGAATTTTCACCCTTTCTATCAAAAAGACTCAATGGAAATATTTAAATTTTTCTCAAAACTTGGAATGAGGGAAAACAATTCATTTTCATATGTATGCCTGAATAGATATATATAAAAGCTTGGCTTGAGAGGCTTAGATTAGAGGCATGTTGAGTTTTTGCAAATGACAGTACTTGGAAGGTTTTATATATACTCTTCGAAGCTCGATCTCTCAATGTATTTATTTTTATATTTTAAAGATTTTAACTTTTTTGATTGTCTATGTTAATGAAATTTTCTTTACCAATCCAAAAAAAAAGAAGGTATCGATGTTTCGCTTGTCTAATTCATTCAATTCCCTAGCTAATGCCATGTAACTAACCTCATTTCTACTTCATTTTGTTTAATATTTATTTGTTTGTAGTACTAGTAATGGTATTGTATATATGCTTGTAATTAATAGTTTTTTTTTTTTTTAATTTTATTTTTCTTCAAAACAGGAAATGGGTACTCAAACCCTAGAAAGCATGTTGGTTTGCACAAAAGCAAATCAAGATCAAAAGAAACCAAGACCACAGCCAGAACAAGCCCTAAAATGCCCTAGATGTGACTCCACCAACACCAAATTTTGCTACTACAACAACTACAGCCTCACCCAGCCAAGGTACTTCTGTAAATCCTGCAGAAGGTATTGGACCAAAGGGGGTACCCTGAGAAATGTTCCAGTGGGCGGAGGATGCAGGAAAAACAAGAGATCATCGTCATCATCATCGAAGAGGAGCAGCCAAGATCCATCACTCACGCCCAATATTCCCAGCCCTCTATCTTCTGCTACTTCTCTCCCACCCTTGTCCTATGATTACTCGAGTGATCTCAGCCTTGCATTTGCTGGGCTCCACAAACAAAGCAATGGGAATCTAGGGTTCGATGCTCATGACCACCATGATCATTTTTCAATGTTGGCGAATCATAACATCACCCAATGTGATTTTCTCGGAAACCCTAATCATGTGACTAATGTCCAATCTTCTTCTCATGCAACTCCCACCTCCTTTCTCGATGCGCTAAGGGGCGGATTTGTGGAAGCCCCAAATGGGTTTCAGAATCTGAATTATGGGATGGGTACTGTCAATGGAAATTACATGGGGAGTTTGGAAAATGGTGAGGGAATGGCAATGCCATATGATCATCAAGATCAAGGGAGTTGTGCTACAACAACAGCTGTGACTGTTACCACAATGAAGCAGGAGGTGTGTAATGGAAGAGAAGGAGGAGAGAATAGGGTTTTGTGGGGTTTCCCATGGCAGATTGGTGGAGAGGATGGTAACAGTATGGGAGAGGTTCTTGATTCAGGAAGAGACAGGTGGATCAATGGGATTAATGGTTCAAATTGGCATGGACTTCTCAATAGCCCTCTTATGTAGGTAGCTCTTTAGAAACTTTTTGAGATTTCAATTAATGTCTGTTTGATGGGGGAAAAAAGTGATCATAGCAGAAGTTTCTTGTGTTTGGTTCTCAGACTCAAATCTTAATTTTTAACCCTTTGAGTTTGTTTCAAGTGAACTTGATGAATTAATCTCTATTATTTTAGTTCCTTATATATTTGTTGTATTTTGTTTGCTTGATCCTTTAATCCTTCTTTGTTTCTTAATTAATTTATTGATTGCTGACGTATGGAAGTTTCTTACCTTTTCTCTATCCAACTATGGAATTCAGTTTCATGGATGTTTTCTCCATTTGAAAGTGAGATACAAAAAAGTGCACGTAATTATTAATATGCCAAAGCTCAATACTTTCCTTTCATCCGGCTCAAGTAGGTACATTGAATGCATGCCGTACCAACCACGAGATAGAATTTCATGTTTCATGGACATCGCTAACCTCCCAAAAGGTAAAGGAGGTGTGCAAAGGTTTCTCTTCAGAAATACTTGATACATACAGAGGAATAAAACAAAAAAATATGAAATTTCATTACAATAACATGGTAATGTTATATTTGAAAGTGCCGTAACTGAAACTTGGAGGGCACATTGCAATGTCAACTGCAAGTAGGTGCATATTGAATTTTTGAAAAACTTCACATTTTGATCGTAACGATTTGAGTCAACTCATAATATATATATACTCCCATGGGAGTGATAATCTAATATCTATACTTGAATTACAATGTATCTACATTGAGTTGTATGAATAAAGATAGGAAGATCGATCACAATACGTACGTGCTCTGGAGGTTGGTTGATTAGTGCATGCCTTTTCTATTCAAACTACAACAATGAGTAGGTTTAAATATAATGAAATAATTTACAAACATGCATATCCTACGTCTATAAATGTGTCATTGATCTCTTGCTCAAGCTAGACAGAAAAACTGAGATTTTGAAATGATGCTACATAGTATTAATAAGTCTGAACTCTCTTCGTTCTAGTTGGTCTGGTCCCTTGTTGTTAATTATGTTTTTGGTATCTTAATTACCGACTGTATCTTGTCTTAAGAGTCTCGGGTGACATCGTTCTAGTTAGTCTGATCCCTCTTGTTGTTTATGTTTGATATCTTCCCGACTGTATCTTATCTTAAGAGTCTCGGGGTGAAGGCGTAACCTAGTTGGGATGCTCCTACCCCATTTGTGATGCATGCCGCACGCGTCGCGCCCTTACTCATTTTAATCTTTGTAAGCTCTTTCGAAGCTTAATAAATTCCTTTTTTTTCTCACAAGGAAAGTAAGTCTGAACTCTCTGACGATCAAGAATGTACTTTGGTTGTTGTAGGAACTTGGATTTTGAACAAGAATTCTGGAGTGTTCACAAGATAATATTCTTCCTTGGCTGCTTTTGTTACTATTTTATTTCCAGCTAGCTGCAGAGATGCAAATGAATGATTATAATAATTAATAAGCTAAAGTGGTAATTAAGTAGCATATATAAATTATAGTGTAATGATACAGAATAGAATAGGGTAGGTGATGAGTTGGTGGGGTGTGTGGTTATTCTCTTATTCCAAGGCGTGAGAATTTCAGTGAAGAAAGCACCAATTTCGGGATAGATTTCTTGCTCTCTTACCAGACCAAATCCAATTCTAAGATTTGGGCGTGAGTGCTTTTTAGTATATAGTATTTCATCTCTGTATGCACAAATTAATTATTTCGAATTTACTATGGGTTATTTATTTTCTAATATGTCTTAGGATTAGTCAGCAATATATAGACACTCGGGTTGAAACGAAAATTTTTAGTCTGTATCGAATTTTAGGACTGGCTACCTGAATTATCTAATTATTATGAATATACTTCTTAGGGTTATTTATTTTCTAGTATGTCTTAGGATTAGTGAGCAATAGACAGTCGTCGGGTTAAAATGACAATTTTTAGTCCGTATCAAATTTTAGGATTGGCCATCTGAATTACTCCATCAAATTGTGTCGAGGGAAACAACACTATTGCGTCATGTGTGCGTTGCATTTGAGTTAGGACTGCAGACTGCTGGTAAGTTATTTCTCTTTCATTTTTCACAAATTACTATTGTATAGTAGATTGATAACAATTTGGCCGAATCATTCCGCTTATTCAACATTGTCCATCGGGCAAGTTTTCGTGAATTAATTTCTACTCAGTATTTTACTTCGTTGTAAAGTCGTATATTTTAAAACGGTACGTTCAAGCTATTTCAATCTATTTTTGTCGATCCAATAACCATTTCTCCAGGGCGAGAAAAATATATCTAGGACATTATCTCTTCTTTTTTTTATCAGAAGCAAGCAAAAAGGCATGCTAAATAGAATTGGCCTGAACCGAAATATTTTGGGCCATAGGAACAGTTACAAAACCTTTCTTATAGACTTGGCGTAGGGCTTGGGCCGAATATATTTGGAAAGAGACAAATCATCCATCACACCAATTAAGGGTCACTCTTTCTGGTAACTGCCCCCTATTGAAAAAAGGGATCTAAAAATTATTTCTCAAAACTCCAATGGTACTCCCTCCCTCTCTTTTTAAGAGTCCTACTTCGTAATTCTAACTTATAAAAAAGACATTATCATTACACATTTCACATCAACTTTTACCTCCACTTTCCATCCTTACGCTCTATTAAAACATCATCATTACATTTTTACTCATTAACTCTTTAAAATGGAATCTACTTTTAGGGGCAAAATGGAAAATTCACCAACTTTTATCCACTAACTTTACAAAATGGACACTTATTAAGGGACAGCCTAAAATGGAATACAGGACTCTAAAAAAGGGACGGAGGGAGTAATACTATAACAAAAACATAAAGTCGAAAAAAAAATGCACAAAATTATAAAAAAAAAAACTCGAGTAGAAACTGGAAAAGAAAGAGATATGGCCTGAACGCCACTGTGACTACGACCATCACAATTCACTCCTTCGATGTGTGTGGTTGATGAACTTCATTGTGTTGTCGCAGTTAGTTATGGGAAAAATGACGGCCCAGGACGTGTTTTAATAATTAATGTCTTTTAAGGACATGCTAAGAACATTTGTTAATGAATAAAATATTCTTGCGCGGATATTAACTATCAAAACACGTCCGGGGCCGTCATTTTTCCTTTAAAAAATAAAAAATAAAATTGGAGGCCTATGCATCTGGCATAGGTGGTTGAATCAGGCCCAAATCCGCAAGGCCCAATATTTTTCGTACTACCTTTATCCCGAACATCCCATTGGGCTTTGGAGATGTTTGTGCGGAAAACATTAAAACCCAGCTTGAAATCGATCCGATCTCCTCTATTCCGAAAACTCCTTGTGCCGAGAGATTTTTCGGCTATTGAATTGTGTTTAAATACGGCCGTTGGATTATGTTTAAATCCAACGGCCGGAAAACCCTTCAGCATAGAGACACAGGAATTTCGGCACAGAAAATCCTGTCTCCTTAAAATGATGCCTACAATGCAAATTTCCAGTGAAAAATAAGAAAACGATTTTCACACTACCTTTTTGCATATAAAAAAAAAACCTCCATATATTCACCTCTGCTTGCCCATCCATAAGTTCTCTTCCCCCACCCACCCGCCACCAACCATAAGCTCATTACTCCTCAGTTACATAGGCCTGTCAATGGAGTATTATCCCAACGAACTGTTCACTGTTGCAGAAGTGCGTGATAACTTCTCCCTGACGAACCTAGAAAGAGAAAACTGAACTGATTAGGAAGAGAACAGTACATTGCAGGGGGTTTTCAGATGACAGTGGCCGGGCCCAGGTCTTTATGGGCCATCACCTGCCCATCTTCCTTCAAATACTCCTACCTACAAAAATGATTTTTGGAGTTTGTTCGCACCAAATTAAGGATCTTAGAGCATGTACACCAAGCATCTCTATTTTATCTACTCAACAATTTACTTTTTGCATTTTACCTACATAAATTCCTCTTAATCCTACACCAATTCTCTCTATTATCCTCTCTATTCTTATAAAATATCATAAAATATTATCCCCCTCTCTCTTTATCTCTCTCACACTTCAACGGTAGGAACCCCAAACCCATAAATTGAGTTTCAATTAACCCAAAAATTGAAGCCAACAGTCGAGCATACGTCGATCTCTACCGACTCCGGCGACTTCTGCGGGTCGTCAAGAATTAGATCTTCGTCCTCGTCAGATCATTGTCTGCCATGTACCCTTGAAACACCTGGTTGTTTGTTTTCTTGGGATTTATTGAAAATACAGTTTTGGTGGGTTTGCGTCATCTTCTTCCTCCATGATTTCGGGGGTGAAATCTCTGCTCAATCGAAAAACCCACTCACATATGGCTTAATCGTAGATTCTTGGTTGACGATTCCAAAAACTCTTCTTGAACGGGATGAAGTCTTGTGAAGAAGCAGCAAAGAAGCAGATAAATCAAGAGAGAGAAAATTTGTGTCAGTCGAAAATAATATAAAAAGGATTCCTGGTGAACAGTTGCTCGGGGTATATACAGAGCAATCAAAACGAAATGTATTTTTGCTAACCTTTTAGCTAGCTGCTGCATGCCTGTTTTTGGTTAATTTGTTAGGCAAAATACCTAAAAGAAGCATTTGGAGAGTCTTGTGTACATGCTCTTAGAGCATCTTCAATCAACCTCTAAAAGTCTAAAATGGAGAATGGATGTAACTTATTGAAAAGAGATTTTGTAATTTATTTTTATTTATTGTATTTTATGAAAGAATCTAGAAAGGAACCACGGTATTTTTTGGAGATTTTGTCTCCAAAATAAGAGTATGGTCTCCATATTTGGAAAACCAAAGGCAATTTGGAAATATCTAAAAAATAGGATGGATTCCTCCTAGATTCTCTCATAAAGTGTAAAAAATGAGAATAAATTACTAAATCTCTCTCAAATATGTCACATTCATTCTTCATTTTGAACTTTTAGAGATGGATTGAAGATGCTCTAACTGTTTATTTGTTCTTTAATTTTGTGTGAAAATTTTCAAAAAGTTATGTTTTGAAGTACTTTATCTTATTATTCAAAAATTGCACCTTTTTTTTTATAGAAAACTATCAAAATGGGATGTAGGGAGTATTTAATTTGCATGAATTGGAAGACTCGTTTTAGAAAAATTCTTTATAATATGTCGAGTGTTTGGGCCAAGTTTTATGCACTTCGATTAATTTTTGAGAGACCGATCCCTCTGTTGACTAGCGATAGCTTCCTATTAACCGATCTCATATGAGTTAATAACACCTAAAAAATGTTTTAAACCTAAATTCTAGATGCGAACAAACCTCTGAATCTCAAATCTTAACTACCTGGCCAATTCCTACGGAAGACCTTAAACATTTGTCATGTTCACGAAAGTGACCAAGAAATGATTTGCCCAAAAAACAAAGAAGAAGTCATGATCTAATGCATGTAAATTAATCTATATACCTCATTATGTCAATAGTTGATTAACAACTGAAGACCTTAAACAATTATCTCATGAGAAAAGGGCGCGGCTATTCGCAACTATATATTTTATTCCATAGCCCACTATATTTCGGTAAGTGGTTGTTGAAAATCATAAATAACATTTCGGTAAATAGCTGTTAAAAATAAGATTATATTTCGGTAACTACATGTCGAAAATATGTTCAACTTTCGGTAGACAATTGCCAAACATGCATTTTCGGTAAACAGCTGTTAAAAAAATATCATATTTCGGTAATTGGATGTTGAAAATGTATCTAAATTTCGGTAACTTACTGTTGAGTTTAATTGAAAATTTTTAACGGACTGTGAAAGAAAATAGGTGGCTGCGAATAGCCGCGCCATGAGAAAATAAGGAAGTGACTAATAAGATATGTGATCTGAAAAGGGAGGAGTCGTGATCCAACGCATGTACATTCAATTATATGACTCACGCAATTTCATGTACTAGAATCTACTTTTTATCCTAAAGCGTGTTACCCCGTACTTTGTGGTCGATTAACAACATACTGTATAATCAAGTACTAACTCCCTCCTCCGTTATAAAATCAACTAGTATTTGTCCGTGCCTACGGCACTACGTATTTTAATAGTGCCGTGGGTACGGGCATTTTTGTTATATATTTTTGATTTTTATACCAACGCTAAAAGCCGTAAAAAGAATCGATAGCATTTTTGTAATATATTTATAATAGTGTGGGTGTTTTCGTAAGAGAGTTGGAGAACACACATCAACACTGAATAAAATGAATCTTAGTCCTTCTTTCAACTTGTATTTATGTGGTCTCCACACCCTTATATTTTATTAGATAGACTAATGTTTGCTCCTGCCTACGGCACTGCCCACCATTTGATAGAATTTTGTAATATATTTGTAAGAGTGTGAATGTTTTCTTAAGAGAGTTAAAGAACACACATCAGCCTTTCGATCAAATGAATTTGAGCCATTTTTTCAATTTGTATTTGTGTGATCCCTATACCCTTATGTTTTATTAGGTAGATTGTTAGAGCATATCCAAGTCTCATATAATTCAGTTGAATTTTAGATCTACCAGTGCTCAATAATGAGACAAAAGAAAAGGAGTCGGCAAAAATGCCAGACTTATTTTCGCATAGGAACAAGTGTACGTAGGCTTGTAGCGCGTCCTCACCCAAAAAGAGCTTTTTTCTCGGCGAAGCCAGGAGACGCAGTTGCGCGGCTGTCCGTAGGCCCTCTCTGGGCTCTATCAAAACCCAAGTCACCACATCCACCCATCTGAAAATTGAATCATCACGATTAAGATAAGTACTGAAAAATATCTATGGAGAGAAAAAAGATCTCACATTCTCAAACTGTACGTTTAACCAGCGATCATTGGCTACAGTAAAGAAGCCAAAGCGAAAATGACTCAGGTATAACTGGGCGGCCGGTAGGTTTGAATTTGGACTCCATTTGACCTTTAGGGGTAGAATTTAGGTGCGCTTTCTCCAAAAATTCCTTTTTTTAAAAAGAAGATAATTTCAAGTTCAAATATAATGAAAATGAAACGTAATTTTTTAATTTTTTTGCATCATTTAAAAAATCTCAATGAGATCTATCAAACAAAATCTACATTGATAGAAAAATTATTTGCGTAAATACATAATTTTTGATCTTGAAATTATCTTCCTTCTCTAAAAGTTTATTTTTTAGGAAAACGGAACAGGTAAATGATGCTCTTTTAACTTGTCCAATATTATGTGGATCTTAGGGTTCTAGAATTTAAAAATAAATGAGCTTGGGTTTGCCGTTTGCGTTAATGTTTTGACAAGTTTCCTTATTCCTTTGAGGTTGTTCAGTTTTTTCATATGTGGATTTTGTCCCCCATTGTCTAGATCGATGGTATAATTGAGTGACTAAAACATGGAGCTCACTCGGTTTATAACTCTTTAACGGTTCGTTTGTTGTTCGAAAAAGGAGGATATAGAATGAGAAAAGATAAAGGGATAGATAATTTGTTTCAGGGATATAACAGAAGGGAAAATTTGTATATGTTTTTGGTTTGTTTGAGGGATATGTGAAAGGGATTAGGAGTGAGAGACGATGGGGAAATGGGTAAATCATGGCCAATTTGCCCTACTTTGTTATTTTATGCTAAATCAAACAAGTTGGTGCATAGTGTAATTTTGAAAAGTAATTTGAAGTTACGTTGGGTTAATAGATATAGTCTTTTCGAGAGCGACATAATAACGCGTCTCAAAGTGTTTTTTGTGTCCCAGAATTTCGAAGAGACGTGGTCGATTTTTTATTCTCCCTCATTTCCAAATGACAAACATCCAAATCCTCTGAATTATCCTACTTGGCCAATACTTAAATTTTCAAGTGAAAGGCTTAAAATTAATTTGAATCACAAAGGGTCAATGAAAGAATTTTAATACTCCCATTCCTCGCTCAGTGAGTCACTCGCCCTTGAATCAATATCAAGGACTTAAATCAAGAAATAATTACGTACCAGTTTGTTAATGAGATGAGAAAATTGCACGTATTCGCTGCTGTCACTTCGGAGAGGGAGGAGTCATATGAGATGTAACACAATGCCTACGTACCCCAGGACATAATGATCATTTTAGAGGGACATTATTTGGTAGGTTTTGATGCAACGACCCGTGCCGACCTTCTATTTCTTAGGCTAATTATGTGACTTATAAGGCTAACCTCAAATTATACAGTAACTGGTCGGAATCGCTAATATATCAATTTCATTTTCTTTTTTCTTTTGGTGTGGGAAAGAGTTGGGGTTTTACAATCTTTCCACCTTATGATGTAACGTCCTCATTACATTAGCCTAGCAATCTTTTCTTGGTGGTCATGGTCTCAATTCAGATTCTAGAGGTGACCCCCACCGTGTAAACCAGGATTGTTACTCTGATACCAAACCTGCGCTAGCTGACCTGCTTACCCTAAGGCTGCGTTCTTTTAACTTAACCTATTTTTTTAATTCACTCTATTCTTCTACACTTAACTTATTTTCCATCCTTAAACTTAACTTATTTGTAATTGTGTGTGTGTTAGACAATTAAGTTTAAGTTTAGAAGAATGAATGAACTTACCTTATTTTCATTTAAGTTCCCAAAGGGAAGAAAAAAATAAGTTAAGTTTAAAATATTGCAGTCTTAGCCTAACCATGTGGCTCAAAAAGTGAATCTTAGGTTATATAATACCTGGTGGAATGTATACGGTCTGTATTGGTTCGATTCTCTAGAAAACCAGTAAGCAGACCATTTCCAACGATTCTAGGAAATTGGAAACTAGAATCTAACTAATATATGCATGGAACCTAACCAGAATCAAATCACAAAACCGGTCCGATTTTGGTTCGGTTCCGGTTCTATCTAATTAGCATCCAAACACTTATTCATAAAATATAAACTCATAAAATTAAAAATTTAAAGCATCTAATAACTCATAAAATAATAACAGATATTTTATTAAGAATCAAAATCCAATATGGTTCATGAAATACTTGACACTCGACCTAAAAACATTGACGAAAAGTAAAACCACCAATAAAATAGCCAAAACCATTTATGGAATAATTAAATTCAGTGACAGAAAAACATTAATGACCCATTATATTTAGGACTAAAATTAAACCTATTTCATAAACTATAAAATATAGCAGCAAATCTTGAAGTAAAAAACAGCAGCTCCAATACCCAAAACATCACTTAAATCAGCAGCACTAACTTCTTCCATGTTCAAAAAGTAGACCAATCTTTACACATATATATTAGTTCTAAACGATCCGGTCTGATTTTAGCCACGGTTTTTTAATTGAGAATCAGTAACTGAACCAAAATTAATGGTTCTTATTTTTTTGGAACCATAACCTAACCGTAGAATCGCACCAAATAGGACGGTTCAATCCGGATAGAACTAATTTTACGGTTTAAAAAACGATTTTTTTAAACATTCCTAATCGAAATCACTCATATACCAATTTCATTTTCATTTTCTTTTCGATATGGGAAAGAATTGGGGTCTCATACTTGAGGCACCGCTAGGTGACACCCCAATATCTTTATCCATGCATATTGCTTTGGGGACCAATGCTGCTCTGGGGACCAATGCTAAGTATATAAATTCCATACAAATGTCTGGTTAATAACGGTGTTAGGGTACTAAGAATCGGTACGCTAGAGTACTATTGAATAATTACTCTTTTTTATAGTCTTTCCTTAATCAATTAGTACTCCATATCGCCCCCTTTTTTTAGTCTTTCTTTAATCAACGACTTCACTTGAAACTCTCCATATCACCTCTAACCCTCCAAGACAAGAAAACTCCGAAAAGCCCTCAGAAGCTACCCATTTGCCACTTGCCTCCTTAAGCAACTGTCCAGCTGTTCCTCCAAATTTCCAGAACAAGTTAACTTCCACCGCCCACTCCTTCGTGTATATCAAGGTAATTTCCGCGCATTTTAACTAATTCTCTCACCTGTTCACTTAGAGACAGACCACTCAGCAACATTATATTAAGAAAAAGGAGAGAAAGAGAATCCAACCAAAAGTTGGAATTTAGCCAAATGGGAAACAAATTCCATAACACCCAATAGCCAAAATCATAAGAAATTACTTTATTACAGTCTGACTCTAAAATTAAAATCTTGATTAATTATGTGAGAGCAAATCCACACCAACCAAGAGCTAACCCTTGGGGTTAATGTTTATCTTGTAAATTATGAATAGTGATTTTCACCGTCCTCTTTTTTATAGTCACACTAATTTTTTTTCCCCTTTTTTCCACGTTAATCTAGTCGCGTATTTTTGTTATGATAAATTCGATCCCCACGCAAGTGCTATGATTAACGAGTGGGACAGCTCGAATCTTCGAAGTAAAAACGAAGAAAAAGGAAGGCCATTTCGTTATCTATAGGGAAAAAGTTGTCTTCCATTTAAGGCGAGTGAATCTTACACTCTTCAATCTCCCCCAACAACTTTTCTTTGTTTGGTAATGAAGGGACTCATTGGCCATCTGTGCACCTCGGTCTATTTCCTATAACTCGTCTTATAGTTGTTTCACATGTTTATACCTGAGGTTAGGTGAAAGTGCTAGCGAGTGAAATCGAATCTAAAGGTGCGTTCGCAATATTGATCACTTGTTGATGATTTTTTTTCCACGTGTACTTTGGCGGTTCCACCATTAGATGGGGGGATTCAAGCGGAGATGTGTTATTTCATATTTTTTGATAAGTGATATGATTTCTCTTTACCATTGATCAGTAGCAGGAAGTCAAAACGAATAAAATTCACTTAAATTTGTGTATTATTGGATAGTATGGCTTGACAAATTAAAAGAACACAACCATGCCTAATAAACTTCTAACTGTAATAAAAACCTTCAATTTTTATAGAGTTTGTATCACAAAAAATTTATATGCATTTTTGTCACCGGTTCACCGCTAACATGAAATTCTTGATTTGTCCCTATATGTATATATATATAGATTTAAAATTGTGAATAAATATGAGTCTGGTACAATAGATTATAAATGCTCCACTTAATTATGGAAATTGATTTCTATTGTTTTACACTCCTCTAATTGATGCACTCTCTTTTTTTTTTTTTTTGACTTTTTAGTAGGTAAATTTACGAAATAGTTTTTGAAATTTGTAAAACATGTATGCATGTAGGGACTATTTCGTAAATCCATAAGCTGAAATACAAAAGAAAGAATGTGCACATCAATTAGGGGGTGTACAAATGAATTTCCCTTCATTATATACAAATGAATTTCCATATATATATATGTATATATATGGAAATGATTTTTCACTCATTTTTTTTTTGTTAACGTCACTCCTTTGCAAGAAAAGGGAGTGACAAAATGAGCGGCCTATATATATATATATATAGAGTCTCCTTTAGGTAAGGGCGCCATTACTGTATTAAGTTGCGAACCTCCCATTTTCTCCCTTTTCCCTATCGAATTTCAATGATCTGAGCAGTTCAATGTGTTCAGAAAGTGATTTTAAGAGTATCCGTAAGAAATCAGCAAAAAAAAAAAAAAAGACCGGGAAGGGCCTCATTCGAGCAGTTTTTATTTGAACCGTTCAAAAAAAAACAAACAAAAATTACTCGGATGAAACCCTTCCTGGTCATTTTTTTTACCGATTTCTCGCGAGTACTATTAAAATCACATTCTGAAGACATTGAGTAGCTCAGATCATTGAAATTCGATCGGGAAAATGGGAGGTCATTATCTTAACAAGGTAATGGCGCTCTTATCTGAAATTTTGTGCACTAGTACTAGCCTGTGCCTACGGCACTACGTATTCCGGTTGGAAGGGGATGACAGTTGTGTGATTTAAGTGAAAACCATGGGCACTTTACTGGGAAGTAGGGATGTACTGCGGTCTTTGGATCAAATGAATTTAAATCGTTCTAACAACTTGTCCCCATACTCATCTGTTCTTACTACTAGTACTACCATATATATATATAGCTGCTATCCACACAGACAAAACTGCACAGATTGTGCATAAATTTTTTTGTAGGATCCACCACAGGTCTCACACAAATTATCCAAGTCGTTCAGTAAATGTAAAACATATTTTCAAGAGTTCCCGTGAAAAATCAGCTAAATCTGATACTTATAGGTTCCCGATCCAATCATTTAACCATTCATTGAGATTTCAAGATAATGAAAAGTTAAATGATTTGATCGAGCACTTATAAATATTGGATTGAGTTCATTTTTTATGGGGTTCTTTAAAAAAGTTTTTTACATTTACTGAACGTCTTGAATCATTTATGTGAGATCCATAATGAGCCCCAAAAAAAAATTGTGCATAATCTGTGTATAAAATATATGTGTGGACAGACTTTCTGCGGTAATAAATACACACCACCGGCCTCAAATATATTCACTCCTCTCCCACCTTGTACTTCCTAGCTACTGCTCCCCCCTCCTCCAAACACCAACACAGAGAGAGAAAGAGAGAGAAACAAACACTGAAAGAGAGAGAGAAACGAAAGAGATCCTCAAATCATGAGAACCAGCAACCACCTGATCGGCCTCCTAAACTTTCTAACCTTCCTCCTCTCGGTCCCCATCCTCGGCGGCGGCATCTGGCTCAGCAGCCGCGCCAACAACACGGACTGCCTCAAGTTCCTCCAGTGGCCCCTCATCATCATCGGCATCTCCATCATGGTCATCTCCCTCGCGGGCTTCGCCGGCGCCTGCTACCGCAACACCTTCCTCATGTACCTCTACCTCTGGGCCATGTTCGTCATCATCGCCGTCCTCACCGGGTTCATCATCTTCGCCTACGCCGTCACCGACAAGGGGTCCGGCCACACCGTGACGAGCCGGGCCTACCTGGAGTACGACTTGG
Organism: Rhododendron kiyosumense; assembly: GCA_019656275.1. Taxonomy (NCBI): domain Eukaryota; kingdom Viridiplantae; phylum Streptophyta; class Magnoliopsida; order Ericales; family Ericaceae; genus Rhododendron; species Rhododendron kiyosumense. The sequence goes on from BPLS01000658.1 coordinate 781,169, forward strand.
ATGACTACTCCGGGTGGCTCAAGGATCGCGTGGCCAGCGCGAGCTACTGGAAGAAGATCAGGTCGTGTATTAGGGATTCCAAGGTCTGTGCTAAGATGGGTAGAAAGATTGGGGGTGTGCCTGAGACTGCTGATTTGTTTTACCTCAGAAAGCTTAATCCTATTCAGGTAAACATTACTAGTTATTAACAAAGTCTATTTCCTTTTTTCTGTTCCTTTCCTTTTCTTTTCTCGTTGCTTTTAATGATTGATGATTGGGTAAGTTTTTTTCTGTTTTGCTCTTTGTATTTTTTGAACGGTCAAGGGTGTTCGGGTCAGTTTACACACAAATCGACTATTCTCTTTCTTAATCCGATCAAAATCAAGCCATTCGCGTCAGGACTAGTTAATTTACATGAGATTTTTCTTTTGCAATCTAACCCCAAAAAATTGCTAAGTTTCAAATTCAAAATATCTGAGTTTACTGTTCATCCCTATTGCCAAATTGGTGAATTTAATAGTATAGCATATGCATATACCTATAAATACGGACTATTTGTATACAAGGTATGTATTTGGTTAGAGGGGATGACAACCTGGGTGGTGGTAGGGTGTTAAGCAGCTCATTTTCTCTTTAATAAATTAGGTGTCAGACCTTGGCCTAGTGGTTATGACACTTTCTTACCAGATTAAAATGTTTGGAATCGAGTACCCTTCACCTATCCCCTCCTATTGATTGTCAAATTTTTTTTTTGCACGCTTCAACTTATTTATGGGTCCAATTCGACCGTGTACTGATGATTATGTTACCAAAGTCTAGACAAAGATATGTAATAACCTAAGCAGCTTATTCATTGATTGGTTTAGGTGGGGAGGACACGATGATTGAAATCAATTTTTTTGGACGACTTTTGAGAGATTTTTCAATGTTCTGTTTCTTTCTGGGTTAACAAATTGGTGGGTTTTGGATGACAACTCTTTTCTTTGGACATTTAAAAAAAAAAAAAAAACTATTTTCTTTGGTGCATTATTGGCTATGGGCCGCTAGGGTGGCATGAAACGCCAGCGTTTTCGGCAACCCAGTTTGCCTACTTTTTGAGGTGAGTACAGACAGCCAAATGAAATAATCTTAATTTGCTTTTCTAAAAAAGAAATAATCTTAATTTTCTAGTTTTTTTTTTTTTTTTTTGGGCTTTCGGTAGGCATCATTTGCGTGATCGTAACAGGGTTTCCTTTTTGGTGGAATGGTATATGCTGCTTTTCTTTATGTGATTTTCTCTTTTTTGCTTTATGAGAAAAAATTCAAAGGAATATTTCATGAGCTCTTTTTTGAATCCTCCAAGTATCAATCCCTCTAGCTTTTTCCTTCTTTTATTCTTTCTTTACCCACTTTCTTGTGATGCAAATTGATTTTTCCCCCTCAATTTTCTGAGAAACCAAACAGAATAATCCACCATTTTACTATCGCCCTCCCGATAAGGGCCCGTTTGGGAGGGGGTATAAGGAATGGGAG
>BPLS01000658.1:802659-835643 GCA_019656275.1 Rhododendron kiyosumense
TGCATATCGTGCGACACGTGGTTAAAGTCAAAACCAGTTCCATCACACAATGAAAAGGTTATTGGATACCGATTACCGGGGAACAAAAAGTGTCCTCTCTCTCCTAAAACAAAAAAAAGTCTAGCTTGCTTGGTACGTCCATGGCTTAATTAGCTGAGCTCACATGGAATTACTATACAAACTACTGACTTCTTAACCTTTTGCCTTCAACAAGAGTTTTATAATTCGATTCTTAATTACCTTTTGCCTTCAAAACAAGAGTTATTCCAAACTGTGTGTAAAGTTGTTCGGTAACACTTCGGTTAATTTGCTAGTCTTGTTCTATGATTTTGGCAGTGAGGCTGGACCTTTTTTTTCCTTTTTTAGGGTATATGTTGGGTAATTCGGAACTGTATCACCTAACCTATGCTATCGAGAGAAGCAAACTGTGTGTCTGTTTCAAAGGCGATCTTACAGCTGTGACCGTTGCTTCATCAGAATTTCAAAAACAAAAAATAATGTAGAAGCAGTAAAAGACTCGAGGGTGGAACTGTTCATAGTCTACCATGGGCTGTAGCCCATGTTACTGCCACGAAAACCAAAAAAAAAAAAAAACTATATGAAAGATTGAATCTAAGTATTTTTAGCCCAACCCATCATCCAAATGATTTCAGCTTGTAATACCTTGAATCGCGAGGCTTCCGTAAGTATTTTCTTATTATATAGAGCACAGGTTGATGTGTTTAAATTTGCATTGATTCAGTTGATGCACAGCACTGGCTAATTTGCTTAAATTGGCTTAAAATGTTGGTTCTCACAATCTTACTCTTTCAAGTTTAAATTATAATGGGACAAAAAAAATTGGAACATTTTTTGAGATTTGTTGATGTATCAAAGAGTTTTTACGGGAGCATTTTTATTTTATTTTGTATTGTACATGTTAAAGACACCACTGTATTAACTTTTAATAAATAGATATATGATGTCCTCACTCGTTATAATCTGGACATTCGCAATATTCGAGATCAAGGGTATGATAGTGCTACCAATATGCGCAATGCATGAATTGGCTTACAAGCCTTATTTCTTAGAAATTGACCGTATGCATATTATATACACTATTTTGCCCATCAATTTTTTTTATTAATACAAGGCAGAATCAAGTCTTGGTTCCGCCCTTGATAAAAGTAAAATAAGGATATTAAACATGCAATCATGGGGATTGCGAGGCCGTTCCCACCGTGGCCCTCAGCTAGCTTTGTTAGGTGACTTGCAAGTGTTTGGGTTTGCGTGGTGGAGCTTTGTTCGTGTATTTTAGGACTACTTTAGGCTATGTTTGGATGACAGGTATCTTGAGCATCCGCAATGTAATAATCAAAATTGGATAATCAAAAGTTGCCACATCATCTTTTGGTTATCCATTTAAGACGTTGCTAAGGTTAGCAATGTAGAGGTTCACAATGTAATAATCAAAATTGGATAACCAAAACTTGCCACGTCACCTTTTTAAACTACAAAATTCTAAAAACTAAAATTTTTGACAATAATTTGAATACTCTTTTTGAAAAAAATAAACAGATTTTTTTTTTTAAGAAAATAGTTTAGTGAAAAAAAAATTTGAAAATAGTTTTTTCAAAAAGAAAACAGTTTTCAAAAAATAGGTTTTTTTTTCTTTGAAAAACTGTTAGACACCTTTTTTTTAAAAAAAAAAAAAAACAGTTTTTGTGTAAAAACACTTTTAAAAAAAAAAAAAAGAAGAGAGAATGTTTTTATATAATGATAGGTGTACTTGATAGAGAAAATATGGGAACCATTAGATTTGATTATTGGCAAAAAGGTTGCTAGTTTTGATTATTCAAATGCCAAAATTTGATGAGTTGCTAAGAGGTTGCTAAGTTTGGTTATTACAATGTGAGCACTTTTTTGAACAAACATTGCTAACTTTAACAACCTTTTTGTTTTGATTATTACATTGTGGATGCTCTTAGAGGGGAATGAGAACGTGATTCCGAAACTCTAATATTCCTATGTTTGTGAAGAGTGTGAATGAGAATGAGATTACTGATCTATCAATCCAGGAGGAATCAAATCCCTCCCACCAGACCTCCATGGGAAATCTTGTATTTCTGGCTCAGTCAATATAAAAAAGGAAGCGTTTGACTTTAGAATATTTCCAAAACAAACGTCGGAAACAGAATTACTCCGGCTATAGTATCAAATTACTTGTAATAAAATTCCTATTCCTTCAACAAAAATTACGGACATTCAAACTGAGCTATAGGATCCTGAAACGGTAGAAATTAGTGGAGAAGTGCTTGGGGTTTTGAGAACGCGGTAGTTCAGATGGGTTGGAGACGGAGTGCTGACAGAATGTAGTGGAGTTGTGTAGCTTTTCAGAGCGTACGAATGTATTGGCGGGTGTTGTTTTCTTTTGCGAGAAATGCTAGGGGTACAGCAGTCAAGTATAGATTCGTTTTGGATTTTATAAAGATAATTGAAGTCGCTCTTTTTGTTCAAAATATGTTATTTAAAGTCTCTGTTAGAAATCATCTCAATCCGATATCAGTAATAACGTTTATAAATCATCCAATTTAGTTTCAAAATTTCAGGCCAAATTCTGAAGCAAAATTGTACAGTATGATTTGTTAATACAGTTTTGTATATTTTCACCAAATTCCCATATACTCCAATAAAACATTTTGAAAGTAAGCTTTTGGAAGTAAACTATGATTAGCACAGCATTATGCCATTATCTTTACACTTAATTTTTTTTCTAAGCAAACTGACGTCGGATTGAGAATCCCATGACGTCATCTCTCCTACTTTCACGCGCTAGGAGCTAGAACTCCGCTATATAAATCCCAGTATCCCACTTCCCACATAGACCTTGTCCAAAAAAAAAGCTTCCCACCTAGACGTGCTCCCAACTCTCAACTCTCTCTCTCTCTCTCCGATGGAGACCAGCAGTGAGACAACAGCGACAGTCATCAGGACATCATCATTATCACCTCACTCTCTTTCGCCTTCATCCTCATCTTCACCTCCACCACCACCACAACCACCACCGTCGCATCAGGCAGTTGTTGTTAGCCCTTGTGCCGCATGTAAGATCCTCCGTCGCAGGTGCGCCGAGAAATGCGTCTTGGCGCCTTACTTTCCCCCTACTGATCCCCTCAAGTTCACCACCGCCCACCGCGTCTTTGGCGCCAGCAACATTATTAAGCTCTTACAGGTACTTAATTCTTGCTCAATCTTCGCGTATCATGATCAGTCGCGAGTCCAGAGACGAGTATAATTACATTTTTGGATTGTTGAAGGCAGCATCTTAATTTGGCAAGATTTTTGTAAATTATTAATATACGGTTCTCATGGGGTGTTTCCACCAACAAAAAAACTTAACGCATTTTACCATTTTATTTCCACTAACAAAAAAGTTTCAGCATTTTATCATTTCATTTTTACTAACAAAAAAGTTGTCAACAAAAACTTATTTTGCTACAGTAACTTTACTCACAAATACATCAATAACTTTTTCACTACTGAAAACACCTAAAAATTTCTCAACTATAGATAAAAATTTATAAAATTTTCACTACCGAAAACATCCCCTCAGTTGAAAGTGCAAGTGGCCGAATAGTTGTATCACTTCTCGTCCCATCTTAGGATAATTAAATGACAATTTTAACCATTTAAGACCAATCCGGATTTCCATCTGGGCAATCAATAGTTCGGATTAAAAGATGAACTCTTTAAAGGAAAAGTTAATTCTTCCCTAAAAAGGTTTGTTTTTAATCTGAATTATTAATTCCTAAGATGAACGGTCTGGATGAAAATCCTCACACGATTCTCGCAGAAAAAAAAAAATCCTCATCGGATCAATTGGGTTCGCTCGAAAGGGAAGAAGTATTGTTGCTAGTTTTGGAGGAGTGTAGTTAGGAGAATAGTGTAAATGCACGGAGGCTAAGTTTGTTTTTGATAATACAATTGTCCGGATAAAATTGATAGCACTCAAGAGGTTTCTGACCTAAGATCAAATGGGGGAGCAAACTTTTAAATTTCAGAACTTTTGACTACTACGCCAAGGGGTTACGGAGGCCGACGTTTTGGTTGGACTAATCTAAATGTATGTGTTGATGAAGCTAGCTGATATATTTGACAAGAGTGTACACACATACTTTGAATTGTCAACCTAACTAGATTAGACTTCAAACTACTCAAGTGTGACCCCCTCTCACAATGTTCTGTTTGGTAGGTAGCTATGGTCGATCTGTTGATTTCAGTTACCAAATATATTTCCCTTTTGGACTTTGGTTTGCTTTTTCTTGCCTTTTTATTAATTCTCTATTTTTGCATATACTTTCCACAGCCTTTATGCGTTTACATCTGTGGATAACCCAAAAAAAAAGAAAAAGAAAAAGAAGAAGAAGAAGTGGATGCTTAATTTAATTGGCAAAACTCTTCTCTTTTCTCCACTTTTCCTAACCCAAAAATGCTCTCTTTTTATTTATTTTCTTTTCCTACCTCTCCGCTCCTGCCTTCTGTTTTTGGTGCAACATTTCATCCTGATAGCGGGTCACATGTATAGGACCAAATCGGGGATATGGCCTAAAAGATATTTTAAAAGCACATAAAGGTCCATTTACAGGCCGGCCAGGGCCTTAAACGCCTATATGTATGAGATCCTAACAACGTGTATTATATTGCTGCTCGTACAAAAGTGCGAGCTAATTTGTACCTATAGTGGATCTCATGATTTGAATTCCCTCAACATAAAGTTAAAAAAGATGATAGATAGCTTTACTTTTTCAACTATTCTCTAAATAAATTCATGTACTCGTACTAGACCTTAAACAAATTATTCTACATCTATATATATCTATATATATGCAGGAACTTCCCGAGGATCAAAGAGCTGATGCAGTAAGCAGCATGGTTTACGAGGCCAACGCCAGGCTAAGGGACCCTGTTTATGGTTGTGCTGGGGCAATCAGTCACCTTCACAAGCAAGTGAATGAGCTCCAAGGCCAGCTTGCAAAGGCCCAGGCAGAGCTGATAAACATGCAAAGCCAACAGACAAACTTGGTGGCCTTCATTTGCATGGAAATGGCACAATCTCCTCAAGTACTCCCCCAACAATCAAGTTTTGACAACTTGGTCATTAGTAACCCTAGTTTCATAGATGAGACCAATCCAGGGTCACTGTGGGACCCTCTTTGGACATGATTAATAAGTTGTCTTCTAACTCCAAGCTAATTGCAGAGTCGGGAGATAAAATATGCATGAATAACCACAAAAATGTGTGGTTATAAAATGGTCCGGGAGTACCGTCCCTATTGTATAATTTCACTGTATTGAGTGCTTTTTGTTTATACAACAAAAAGACTCATCTTGTCGCTTATAATTTCAAATCTGTCACTTGATCACCACATTATTTTGGTATTGACTTATCTTCGGGTGTTGAATTTGCATACTATTTTACGTACTGAATAAAGTTGATCCTATCTTCGCGGGAGTGAATGCAGTGTTAATTATTTGAATGATTAGCTAAAGGGTTAATTAAAGGTGAGACAAATTAGGTCCTAATGTCCTCTTACAATTATGCAAAAGAGGTTGATGGGCCATTTCCTTCCTTAATTATTTGTCCCAATTATCTTTTACTGGTACTGGAAATTAGGAAACAAGTCGTTGTTACAAGTTTAAATCACATCTCATTATTGAAAAGCTTCAACAACTTTCTGGTCACCTAATTGCCTATTTTTAAAAGTGATGTACCTTTGAGTATCCCTTTTGGACTATCTCTTGACCATCTTTTATTCAACCACTCATTGTGTTGTTGACTCTAATAAATATGGGAGTAGTAAATTTCAAACAACATGTCAAATAACCAGGGACATCTGCAAGATTTTAACTCAATCTCGACAAAAAAAAGTACAGAAACATTTTACATCCAAAACAATGTATAAAATAACTATATTAATTTTGATTGAAAATTTTTCGGGCCTAGTTTTTTTACTTTATTGAGATATATGATCTACTTATTCACAAGTTTAAGTGAATTTTCATTTACTTTGTACTTGTATGAATGATTCGGTGTAGACAACAATAAAGAAAAATCAAATTATATATACCAAAAAACTTTGTACATTTTTAAACTAAGCGGATTCGCATGAACTTCCTCAAACCCTAGTGGAGCCGCCCTTGATGAGTACAACAAACAATATATAGCTTCTTCTTCTTCTTTTTTGTCAATATTGCATACATCAGTAGGGGTGAGCAGAGAGTTAATAGGTTAGTCCACATTGGATTTCAAAGACTATCCAAATCCCAAACGTTTACGATAGAGCTCGAACCTTGGCCTCCTACATGGGGAGGGTCAGAAGATGCCAACCGAGCTATAGCCCATTGGCAACAAATCATAGCTTAACCAACCCGGATTGTGAATAGTTTGAAGTGTCAATTAATTGATGTCATGGGCTAAGTAGTAAATAAATTGGGACCAACCGAATACTTAAGAGTCATTATATTATGTTGCTAAGGCCATCCACAGTGGTATAATAAAAAATGGATAATCAAAAGTTGACACATCAGCTTTTGATTATTCATTTAAGATGTTGCTAAGCTTAACAATATTGAAGTTCACAATGGTAACTTTTAGTTCATAACCAAAATAAGGGGTTCACCATAATTTCACACAGTCTCTCTCTCCCTCTTTGTTTTCCGCCATTCACTTCCCTCCATTACCCTTTTTTTTTTTTGTACAAAAATATATCAACTATATGGTGTTCTTCCTAGTGTTATCAAATATATGGTGTTCTTAATTTTTCAAAAAAAATAAAATGTATTCTTGAATTTGGAAAAGAATGCAAGGTTCTTCCTTTCTTTTTCTTTTTTTTTGCAGGTTCTTCATTTACTCAACCAAAGGGGGAGGAACACAAAAGGAATAACCACTTTTTAGTTGAAAAAATCATTTCATTTTGCTAAAAAATGATTATTTCTCAAAATACTTGGGTAAAAGTAAAAAAAAAAATACTTTTCCGATTACTCTCATCAAGACGAATCAATAACTCATAAAGTTTGGCGCAATACTAAAAAATGCGAAAAAAAATTCAAATAAAGACAATTTTTCAGATTTAAGTTAAGTACATAAGAATGCAACCTGAAATAGAAACGGGAAAGAAGAGAAACAGTTTGTGATTGAAGTGAAGAAGATATAGCAGGTGAAGAAGAGAAGAAGAAAATACTAGTTGAAATACGCGTGTATATAAATTTTGGAACCAGTTAACTTATGTGGTGTGGGATTCACAAATTTTAATTATTGAAAAAGGTTGCTAGTTTTGGTTATCCAAAACCCAAAATTTGATTATTTTTAAGGATGTTGCTAAGTTTGATTATATCATTGTGAGTCATTTTTTGCACAAATATTGCTAACTTTAACAACAATTAACTTTTGATTATACCATTGTGGATGGGCTAAGATGTTTTTCTTGAAAAAAAAGTCTTTTTTTTCTCATTCATAATGCTCAATGACCGCATACGTTGTTACCACAGTTATTTTGTTTTTCTCTACAAAATAAAGGTGATTTCGTTCATATTTATTAGGCCCCGTTCCAGAAACCTTCTCAAAAAATAAGCAGTTTATTTTAAATTTTCAAACTCAAAAATAATATAAATGAAAAATATTTTTTTAATTTTTTTGCATCGTATAAAAGATCTCGATGAGATCTTTCAAACAAGATCCATATTACATTTTTTTAGATTTTAAGAAATCCATAATTTTTGAGTTTGAAATTGTCTTCTTAAAAAATAAAAGCTTTTTTTTTTGTTCCGAAACAGGGCCTTAGCTTAGTAGGATTTAGGTGGACCTCTTCGAGCATAATGATGGGAGTTGTTCCTTCTAAACGCGTTTTTAGCTTTTATGATCAATAATCATGCATGCATGTGCCCCGCACGGGGCTTGATCGTTATATCCCTGATTCTTGCTCATGAGATAATTAACAATCATTATAAAACCACGTACAAATACTTATACAAATTCACCCATATTTATATTGGGGCCCACACATATTATACCTCTAGTGTGTGTGAGACCCATCAAAAAATGTAAGTGTGTGCGTAAAATATTTATGTGAGTGTGTGTGATTCTGGTAGTGTTTAGTTAGGAGTTTAGTTTAGTTTAGTTTAGTTTTAGTACTACGTGGAGAGAGAAATAGAGTAATGATTGAAAATAGGGATAATGATTGGAGAGAGATAAAAAGAGATGAGAAAGTAATAATTGAAAAAATAGAATAATAATTGGAGGAAAAATTAGAATAATGATTGGAAACAAAATTAAAACTAAAACTAAATTATGAACCGAAGAAAGGAAATTATTGGGAGCTGACTAATCTCCCATCGGCCATCCCTTTACCAAACATGCTTTTGTTTTCTTCGCTTGAAAGGACAGCTTGGTCCTTAATTTGACTAACATAGACCAACCAATAACTATAAAATACATTCCCGTGATAATTTGATAAAACGATTATTTTCGTAGTTGGTTACAATATTTTTCTTTTATGTTTTCCCCATAAACGACAATCATGAACAGTTAGAAATGATATTCGTAATTTACACTTTTGCAGAAAAAAGGATTTTGAGACATTTTTTTTTTTAAAGTAGATTTCGATTCCTATAGAAATCTAGCTTTTGCCCTCAAGTACCTTTTGTCATCTTTTTCTTCTCTTGCTTTAAAAATTGCACCACCTTCTCTGCCATATTTTTCTCCATACGTATCTATCCAGTTGGTGTTGGAGACTTGGAGTTGTCGCGCAGCCTCAACTATTTCCTCTTTTCTCACTTCATTCCTTCGAGTCACTGTTAAAGCTTTTGGTCCGTACATCATTTGCAATTGATTTTCTGTTGTTCATACATCATAGATAGTAGTGTTTTGTTTCTGAACATTTTTACGTATGTTAGACACGGCCACCTATCTAGCTATGGGCTAGAAATAATTTGCAATCGGTTTTTAAACATTTTTCCTCTACGGTTCGGTTCTAAGGCAAGTCATCCATGCCAAAATTAGTAGATTCACATGCAAGAGGTTTTTCTCTTGCGACTTAACCCCAAAAAATTGACTAAGTTTCGACTGAGTTTACAGATAATCCCTATTGCCACTCGAGTTTCCCCTTGGAGTTTAAGTTAATTATAACTAGTATGTTATCTAGTACTGCTTAAACTCTTCTTAATACCCATTTCAAGTTTGTTGTTAATTAACTAAGTACAGTAATATTTTGTTATTCTTTTTATAACTCAGACCTATCTGACCTAAAGACCGACTAAATTAACCGATATTCTCTTATAGATGACATTACTCGTTAACCAATATTTCCCAGATATGTAGCTAGCTAGGTAGTTCTTTAAAGTTTAGTCAATTGTTTTAATCAGCCCAAAATTCATGTGGCCGGGGATTGCTTCAGAAAACCCATGAAAGTTGGCTATGTACATTTTGCATTTTATTCTTCGATCCTGTCTAACTTTTAAGTCCGCCTTTAATTTGGGTCTTTTATTCTGCTGCCTACCACTACCACATCTAGAAGCACCCACAGAATTTTCTATCCTCAGGAGTCAAACCATTTTAGGCACATGATAACTTAGTACCACAAGTGGATACTAGTCTTAGGCATGACCTGGACCATCTGTGGATCGATCTAGGTTCTAGAGAATCAAGTCTATGTAAGTTTTTTGGTATAGAGTTTCCCTGAAATTTCTGTGATAGAAAATAGATTTCGGGTATAGCGGGATCAGGTGATCCAACAATGGCAAATAATTTTCTCCAACAATTTTGCCTTTTCTCCCTTTGTAGATGGGGAAATATTCTTTTCTTGTAGCGAAATGATTGTTTCCAGTAGTGTGTGTTTGGCTGCCTGATTTGAGTTTCCGTTGCCATTTGCTGGACCTTAGTCACATAATTCTTCAAAATACCATGCGCTCCCGCTCTCAATCCTTACATTACTTGCACTCTCAATTCTCGCTCTCGTGAATTTTAGTAGTTCGGGGGATGTGTTTCAGAGATGTTTTCCCGTTTGCGCTTCTGCATGCAAATTATGTGAATTAGGGCCGAAAACATCTATCGCGTATCTAGTTTGGGGTTGGGAGTCTTTGGAAAAGTGCAAATCAAACTTAGGCCTATTACCTTCTCCAAAGAAAAAGGCCTAAGCCTATCTTCTGTGGGCTTTTTTCTATAAAGTCGGTGAAGAGACAACTGATCGAGCTTTCGGTGGAAGCCTTTCATCTTTTGGTGCAACAAGCCCAAAACAAGATGCCCATACGGAGAGATACTCGCCGTCAAATAAGCCCATAACAAAATAAGCGGTGATAGGAATCCAGCTCTGGCCCAAGTACTACGCGCGTCACACTCAAGTCTCGACTCCTTCGAAAAATTAACCGTCACGAAAACTTTTTCTGTTCGATTTGAATTTTGAGGGAAATTTTTGAGAATAATAAATATAAAGATAGATAGAAAAAAATTATTAGAAACCGTGCCCAAGAATTTTAGGACCAAAAAACGAACACGACGTATATATACTCTTCTTTACCAAATAGCAAACACTTTTGTACTATGGGATTTGTATAATTGTATTGTATAACTGTGTCCCACAAAGCGTGCAGTGGTGGAGAAAGTTGTTGGTATACTTGCCTCAAGGCCATTCAACAATTTCTACGACTCCCTCTCACCCCCACGAGTATTCAAGAGCAAGGGGCACGGCCATATGGTGCCCCAACATTCTTACTATTTACCAAAATTTTCTACCGGTTCCGTACGCTACCTACTGAGCTTCACAGAAAACAATAATGTTTGTCAGTTACCAAACAAAGCCTAATCGAAACATATTTATATCTTTAAATAAGTGCACTTATCACACTAGATCTACCCATGTGTTCAAAGATAAATACGTTCAAATGAGACATTGATTGATAATCGAGGAACATGATTTTTTTTGCATGGTCAAAGATTTTGACAAGCTGTACAAAATGAATGGTTTCGATCATTGTTGTGGGCCCAGGACAGAGTTCAAAACAATCAAACTGAATGGGAATGGGCAGTGATGAATTGGACATAAATACCACACAAACGTCTTCGTCTTGGTCCATTCCAGCAGTAGCGGTCCATTATTTTAGAGACCTGCTACACACACAGTAATCTGTGCACAGATTTTGTTGTGGGTTCCACCACGGGTCTCACACAAATCATCCGAGCCGTTCATTAAATGTAAAACATTTTTTCAAGGGTTTCTATAAAAAAATAAGCTCAATCCAATACTTATAGGTGCTTCATCCAACCATCTAACTTTCTATTCAGATTTTTGGATAATGAAAAGTTATATGATTGGATCGAGCAGCTATAGGTATCCGATTGAGATTATTTTTTACGGGGACCCTTGAAAAATTGTTTTACATTTAATGAACGGCTTAGATGATTTTTGTGAGATCTGTGGTGGAGCCCACAATGAAATTTGTGCACAATCTGTGCACAGATTGTATGTGTGTAGACTTTCTAATTATTTTATTCTCAATTTTTTTATAGTATCTAGTACTCGTCTGTTCCAATATTTTAATCCCTCGTTATAATTTTCTTTTTATAATTTATAGTTTTGTTTTTTATCGTAATTTTTAAGATTAATCATTCATCTTTATAAGATAATTTAGAAAAGTATAAAAACATTAACCAAAGTTGCAACAAGTTCATACTCCCTCCGTCCTACTTTATTAGTCCCTTTTAAAAATTCTAACTAAATAGAGGGAACACAATTGTTACACTTTTAAAATTTTGTTGTTCTCATTTTGTAGTTTAGTCATTACAGTTTATTACATTTTTAGTACTATCAATTTAAAAATGGAAGGTAAAAGAAATCATTTTCTATTACTCATTTAATTTTGAAATGGGATAATATTCTTAGGATAGCAAAAAGCACTAATTGGGACCATAAAATTGGGACAGAGGGAGTATAAAATGGAAATTTAGGGGGAAAAAATGCCCAATGTTTGACACTTTCTGTCTTTAGTAAAGTTTTTCTTATTTTGATCATAAATAATGTTTTAGCCTTCTCTTGTCGAATGATTAATTTAATTAATACGGAAAATTCACCAAAACTACAAATAGAAATACCGAGAAAAAAATACAAACTAAAGAGACTGGAACTTGAGAGTTGGGAGTGCCAAAGGTCATCCAATCATAGCATCTCCAGCCCTCTCTTCAAAATTTTGCATCAAATTTATCCATATTCTGCTTATTTAATTTATTTACTACGAGTTAACGAGTATTATATTTTTTCTTAAAATATAAAGGTAAAAAGAGGTGGGACTACGTTGTTTAAAGCATTTGAAGAGTTACTTAATCACGAAGAATGGGTTGAAAGTACAAAATCCCATATTGCTCGCCAAATTAGGTAAAAAAAAAAACTGAAGCCTTGTTCCACTTAACTTTTAGCAGTTTTTATTTTTATTAAAAAAATCGCATTTGTTAATTTTGTGTGAATTATTGATTTGTCTTTATTTGACTTTTTTTTAACTAAAAAATAGTTAATTTTCAAAATAATTGAATAAAAGTAAAAAAAAAATTACTTTTTTGATTTTCTTCGTTGGAATGAATCAATAATCCATAAAGTGATAAACAAGCCAAATGAGCCAAACAAGTGGTTGATTGTGCTTGATTGAATAACTTAACGAGTTTTAAAAATATGTTCGAGCTTAGCTTGTTTATGAGAGAGCCGATCTCAAACAAGTTTCAATTAAGCCAAATATGAGCCGATCTCAAGTAGCTTAAATTTTTTATACATACAAAGCTGAACGAGTCGAGTAGTAGCTTGTTCAAACTTGACTTGAAATCTTAACAAGCTTAAAAAAAATGTTCAAGTTTGGTTTGTTCATGTACCAAACTAATCTTAATTAAGCTTTTACCGAATGAATACAAGCTCATATTCAAATAATTTGGTTCATTTACCGACCCTAATAATTCACAAAAGTTTAATGCAAGATTAAGTAACATGCGGACTGAGCTCCGTTCCAGAACGGGTTTAAGAACTTATTTTTTGTTCAATAATAAGGCTTGTTCCACAAAATAAGGAATAAATACTTATTTTTTGGTTAAGGAAACTTCAAACTCAAAAATTATGTATGTACACAAATAATTTTTTTATCAATATGGATCTTATTTGATAGATTTTATTGAGATCTTTAATACCGTGCAAAAAAAATTAAAAAATTATTTTTCATTTACGTTATTTTTGAGTTTGAAAATGTGAAATAAGCTGCTTATTTGGGTTTTGTGGAACAACCTTTTTTATTTTTTTTGAAAAGATCTAAAATAAGTACTTATTTTTTAAGAAGGTTTCTGGAACCAGGCGTCATCCCACTTTTTAAGTTAATAATAATAAAATAAAGTAAAGTGAAACGGGTTTGATTCTTTGAGGGTGGGTTGGAGTTGCTCTGGTTTTTTTTCCCCACCCCTCAGTGTGAAAAGCTTCCCAATTGGAAGACCCGAAAACGAATGTCTTCGTCTACTCCAGCAGCAGCGACAAATACTGACTCCGACGACCTCCACACCATCGCCGCCGCCCAAGTCCGCGAGCTCATGGCCGCGCAAATCCTCGAGTCCGACCTCGACCTCGCCTTCCGCCTCCAAATGGAAGAAGCCATCACCGCCTCCCTCTCCCTCCACCCTTCCTCCTCTTCCTCTACGCCTCCCCCTCCTAATCCGCCCCCCAAAAACGACGACGCCTTCAACCTCTCCGCCCTCCACACCGAAGAGCTCGACGAACTCGACCAAACCCTCCGCGACCGCCTCCTCACCGAGTCCGAAACGAACCGGGCGAGGGAAGACCTCCGCCGCCGGATCCACGACTTCAAGCTGGCCCGGGAGATCGAACGCATGCCGGAGGAGGAGTGGGAGGAACGCGGCGACGAGTTCGAGCGGCCGTTCGGAGAGGGATCGTCGTCCGGCGAGACTTTTAGGGTTTACTTCAAGGGCTTGGTGAGCGAGGAGAGGGTGGGGGATTCGGACGTGCCGTTGGCGGGGATCGGCGTGGCGATTTGTGACTCGAGGGACAGGTTGGTTTTCGAGCTGAGGAAGCCGTTGGTGGGGATCGGGAGGAGCCGGCTTGTCGCTGAGGCTAGGGCCTTGATTGAGGGATTGAATGCCGCCGTCATGCTGGATTTGAAGAGGGTTGTTTTGTGTTGTGATTACTATTCGCTCTTCCAATTTGTGAGTTTTTGGTTTCTTTTTCCCTTGTGCCATCATTTCGATTCTTAGTAGTGATAGCGTTCGGTACTGCATTGATTTAAGGAAGCTTATTTTTGGGTATGTTCTGGCAATCACTTGATTATTGTGCAAGCACTGGTATGTATATGTAGCACGTAACTAACGCACTCACACAAATCCCACAAACAGAGAACAATTTTAACATTTTTCTGCAAATAGCCTACTGCACGGGCAGCAAATTGGTGAGTTTTCGTTTCTTTTTCCTTGTCATTTATTCATTCAATAGGGAGTCATATTCAAGTTAGGAATGCTGGCATACTGCATTGAATTAGGGAAGTGTAAGGTTGGTTATGTTCTGGCAAATGCAATGCAAGTTCTGATATGTGTATATTAGCACGAAACAAACAAACGCACACAAACAGACACAGAGATGACAATTTTTACCTGGTTCGGCAAATTGCTTGCTCCATGGGCAGCTGATTTCAGTAGGTGGAGAATGGTTACGATGGTTTCGCTCGCTGGAGCCCAAAACAAGAAACCGACACAATATCAATCTCACTACATCTTGTCACACTCAAACCTTACAATTACAGAGCAATATATAGGCAGAAGGGCTGCTATTCACAATCACTCTTGATAAGAAATTCAGAAGGAGAAATCAAAAGAGGAATTTATCTCCACATAACCAGACTAACAAGGAACTCACAACCTTGTTAAGAATTTCACTGCATGATATCTGATTCCTAATTCCCTCAATTGACTTCTGGATACATTGATTCCTAATTTCTGTTGGTATCCTTTGCGGTTTATTTGTTGATCTGCTTCTAAACTAATGGATTCAGAGTGTTTTATTGGGAAGCTAAGGATGTCATCCTGTCTTTGGTGTTACTCTAGTCATCTTCAGATCCTTTACAATTTTCAAATGTTCTCCGATAGGGGACTTATACATTGTGTTGGCTAATGCAGATTACTGGTCGATGGCCTCCCAAGCAACGGAAGGTTGCAACATTAATTAATCAAGTGACCCAACTTCGTAAGAAATTTTTGATCTCTGCCCCATCTCATGTGGCCCGAAATGATATCAAGTTTGCATTTAAACTTGCACGAGAGGCAATAGTATCTCAGATCAAGAGGCCTTCAGAACCTAGCAGTGCCCATAGCACTTACGAGAACTGTGTAATTTGTCTAGAGGATATGGATATTAGCCACATTTTTTCTGTTGATGATTGCTCTCATCATTATTGCTTTTCTTGTATGAAACAACACATTGAAGTGAAGTTGCTTCATGGTATGGTGCCCAAATGCCCTCATGAGGGCTGTAATTCCGTACTGAAAATTAATAGCTGCAGAAAATTCTTGACCCCTAAATTAATTGAGATGATGAGCCAGCGCATGAAGGAAGCTTCCATCCCCGTCACAGAGAAAGTTTATTGCCCCTATCCCAAGTGCTCAGCGCTAATGTCTAAAACTGATGTTTTAGAAAATTCTAAGAAGACGATCAACACAATTGTAGGCGTTCAACGATCCGGAGTGAGGAAATGCATCACATGTCATGGCCTCTTCTGTATCAATTGCAAGGTTCCTTGGCATGACGGCATGAGCTGCCAAGAATACAAAAAGAAAAATCCTTACCCCCCCGCAGAAGATGCAAAGCTGAAGACTCTTGCAGATATGAATCTATGGCGTCAATGTGTGAAGTGTAACCATATGATTGAACTTGCTGCAGGATGCTACCACATGACTTGCAGGTACCTCATTCATTTCTAGTCGTGCTATTTTATGCTACTATTTCTTGGTTAGGTAATTCTGAGTCTCTGACTATGACTAATGACCCTGAATGATTTTGCTTTGCACCCCTCCCCCCTTTCTCCAAACCCCAAAACCAAAAGAAATGAGGAAAAGAACAAGTATTCTTCCTTTTGCTTATAAGATTGAAGAGTTCGTAATTTATTAAATTCTTTCGATGCTGTGGATACCACATCTAGCTTTTCTTTGTCGAAGAACTTGGCTGAATGTTCTATTTCAGTTCTAAACGTGCCAAGGCTGTCTTTGATTTACAACTTGATTTACATTCTGGCCCAATTAGAGTTGCTCTTAGCAAAGAACTTAGTTGAAAGTTCTGATATTACCTTCACATTTACTGCTTCATTAATTTTTGGGGCCATTTAGAGCTGTTGGTTTCGGGGTTTTTTCCCCGGAAACCAAGATGCACCGATTGCTGTTTTGGATTTATTCATTCACTTTTTGAGGTTATTTATGTAACCATTGTGACACTCCTTGTTATTGTTGTTTGTTTTTATAGGCGGTGGCACATTGAAGCAGTGGAACACCCTAGAAATTTTCTAGGGTGTATATGAGTCCTATGTACTTTTATTGTAGCCCTGATTTGAACACCCAATCCAATAAAGTTTGAACACTCATCAGCCTATAAGAGAGCAATCAACTCATATCCAAGTTCAAAACCTATCAGATACTATCAACTCCTTTGAGGTCAGTCCATAGCATTTGCTTTGGCTTTAAGTGGAGCCACTGCTAGTGAACGGTGTGTTTATAGTCTCCCAAAATTAGTCGAGATGCACGTAACTAGACACCAAGTTATCCCAAGAAAAAAAAAACCACCATACCCCACATCCATAATTGCTATTAAAAATTGAGAAATCAAGAGAAAGAGAGAATGATAAAATTTTCATTCTATTAATTTCTAGTTGTTCATTGTGTAAGATATCGATCCATTTCAGGTTTTGAATATATGTGACGAATATATATTCTGCTTTATCTTTTTAAAAAAAAATTCTAATTAGTTAAACTACTTAAGCCAAGGAGAGATAGATGAATGTTGGCATGATTAATTATATTTGAAAAAATGAACCAAATATTGTTGATTATGAAACTATTACGCAATTGTTTGAAAATAGTCTAACTCATCGACAACAGTTTTGCTTGGTTTAATAGTTTCTAGTAAAATTTTGTTTACCCGTTAGTGTTGTTGAACAAAGTTAGTGGAGATTAAGATATTTTTGAACACCCTAGAAAATATTTCTGGAGACGCCACTGTTTGTTTTCCCAAACCGCTGAATTGCTTGTCTTTAATTAGTAGTACCTTATTTGATATATCATAGTAAATTTTTCACAGAAACTTGTTTGTTTAATCGCTAAGGCATGATCCGGCATTGTATCTCCATTCTTTGGAGGTCTGGCAAACATATGGATACTGCTTTGCTTGCCTCTTCAGTTTGAGGGATTACTTGCGTGTGCTTTACTTTTTGTAGCAACAATATGGTTACATAAAATAATTGACCATGGCACCACGGTTACATATCAGTAAGTAAACCATTATTGACCTGCCAAATCACCCGGCCGAGGTGTTCTGATGGTCTCACATGAGCAACTCTGTCAAATTTTAGGTCCCAACTTGTTTGCTTTATATGCGCTGATACTGCTTTAAAGAGTCGAATACTCTCATGTTTTTAAGAACAAAAACTGGGCAACAGTGTCCATAATCCTATAGCCTGCACCCCTTGTTTTCTGCAGATGCGGATATGAGTTTTGCTACACTTGTGGAGCTGAGTGGAAGAACAAGAAAGCGACGTGCTCCTGTCCACTTTGGGATGAGGATTACATTTTAGATGATGATGATGAAGAAGATGATGACGACGACGACGACTATGACTCTCAAGCGTCTGAAGTTGATGACTTCTACGACTCTGATTCAGATTATTATGACATTTGATCACGCAGCTCGCATGTAATTCCATCTACATCGCCGCATCATTTGTTTCCGAATGGCAACTACCTCTGATTCACTTTCTTCTTTTGTGCAAAAATAAGTCCCTATATTATATGCGACACTATCAGTGGAGTCCACCGAGATAGACTGCATCCCCTTGGTGCATTGATGGACCACAGGGATCTTGTCCCACATTTTGTTGCTTCTCATTGGTGGATTACAAGTCGATGCGGACCAGGTTTTACACCCACATTTATTTGAGTTTTCTGCTCGGGTCTTGGGGTCCAGAATTGTTGATGAAGTCAGGGCTTGTATGTGTTCCTTGGAAGAGCATGAAACCTACCGATGATAATAGACTACTGGTCAGGGATTGGGAAGTGAATTATAGGGTGTGCATTTGTATATTTTGTTTCTTGTTGCACTGCTGCCTTTTGCTTTGTTGTATTGACCTTCGAGGTCTGCAGGTTGTAGGGCTATGCCCAGAGTTTTGGTTTGTTTGCTTCAATAAAATAGTTAACTGACCAAAAAAAATTTACATTTGTTTGAGTTTGTGTATTTGTGTGTGGAACTAGGTAATTCTAATGGAAGAAAGACCCGACATTTTTTTTTTAAAAATAGTTAACCAATGCTGCAGCTAAAAGATGGTCACTGTCAAAATGTCAATACTTTAACCAATGCTGCAGCTAAAAGATGGTCACTGTCAAAATGTCAATACCTCTAATTGGTCGACGTCATATATATAAGTTAACCTAGAAAACTTATTTTGCTCCTAGCTTCACATTTCTAGCCCTACTGATCATCAAAAGATGGGGGAAAATTACAACTATGCTCACAATCTCTCCACAACTTATAGCCCAATTTTTTAGCCGCAAATGATTCCAAATTGTTCATTACAAAAGAGGGTGCAATAATTGGTGTGTTCTATGATCATAGTAGATAAGTCTATATAATTGGTTTGTAATGTTCAAGTGAAGACTATGTGTAGTACTAAATGCTAGCAGAGTATTTGTAAAGTGTCGTACCGTGTAATTGGTGTATGATGAAGCTGTAATCAGTAAAATAATATTATTAGAACACTGGCCTAACTTTTTACAACGGAGAGGTCCTCCTTTTATAGGCGTAAGGAGGGGACGCTTACATCATTACACAGTACACCAATAATACTACTTTACTGTTTATAGCTTCATCATACACCAATTACACGGCTAGCATTTATTACTATACATAGTCTTCACTTGAATAGTACAAACCAATTATATAGACTTTCCTAATATACAAAATTTTATTAATCAAAATTGGTCGAAGATCTTACGTTGAAAAGGAAAAGACTTGTTGTACTAAGAAAAAGAAGAACCAAAAGAAGAACCCAGATCTTTTCTTAAAAAATGAATCATCTGTTTTCTACTTATTCCTCTATTATACAAACCTAATGATTGAGCTCGGTCTTGGCAAAACAAGTCTTCCGTGTGCGCGCAGGCCCAATCCGTTGGGGAGTGTCCACGGAGTCTACACCACATCGCCTGAACCCAATATACATTGAATGACCCATATCCACTTAAAAGGCTAAGCCTTGTAAGTGGTAAGCCATCCAATTGTATATTAAGGTCCAACTCTTTTTCTATCTATCCGATGTGGGACTCAATCTTTCACAAATATTCCCAACATTGAGATCTTAAGACGTTTTTTCCATTCCACCCTCTCAGTGGTTTAGGGAATCGGCTTACACTAGGACCTTTTAATCGAATCAATTGCGAGTAACAACCACAATAGGCACTAGGACCTTTTAATCGAATCAATTGCGAGTAACAACCACAATAGGCAAACGGAGACTCGTATCAAAAAGTCTAGCAACGAATAGGAGAAAGATTATAAAAAAAACAATAGAAGCGTTCAAGCCAACAAAAGACCTCACGTATAGATATAATACAGCTTAGAATAATGCGCACACATAATATGCTAGTATATATTTTAGACGCATGTAATAAGTACATGTAAATTAAAGATCACGAACATGGCGAGCAAACCTAGTTGTGATCAAGGTCTAAAGCTCAAGTTCGGCCTGCTTACAGAGTGAAAGAACATTAAAAAAAGGTTATTGCTAAACGCAACCTATTCATTATTGTTCGTGCAATCAAGATCTCTCTTCAAACAACCAAGTAGTGTTCACATGCTAACTAGCTATTCCCAAGCATAACTGACCATGGATGGAAATCACTCATCTCTAGCGGGAAAGAGCAAAGGCAATGCCTTTTTCAATCCTTGCCTTAGGCTTGGTTTGAGGGCTTGCAGAGTAGAAAGCTCAAAGGCACTCAAACCTTTGAGTTCCGAAGGTATGACCAACTCAATTCCCTTCCACCCTCCTAATTTGCCCCTTGATGCAAAAAAGAGAAGCTCAATGAGTGTCGATTCTGTTGGGTCGAGACCCCGACCCCGATTCACACCTCTAAGCACAAGCACGAAAATAAACCAAGCACAAACGAGAGATATCCGAGGAAAAACTCCGTAATTGTATTATTCATAAATCCAATACAATATACATGAAAAAACCTCTCCGGCACGCCACAAACCGGCTGCCCTCTCTCTCTCCCTCACTCCGGTGGCTCTCCGACAATCTCTCCGGGCATCTCCGAGGAGCCCCGCTCCCCCGGACGGGGGAGCCATAACCGGCTCACTCTCTCCGGCCCTCTCTCCTGTCACTAGCCCATTCCCGTTCCATTCCTGGCTTTCCTCAGCATCCTGGATCTCCATCGGAATCGATCTATCACTCCAATAAGCGCCTGTGTCATTACCAGACGAGCAAACCAGCCCGAATGCAATGTATCCTTGCCTACCAGCTCCGTAACAGATCATCACCGATTGTCCTTGCTGCAATAAACCGTAAGCGCCTGTGTCATTACCAGACGAACAAACCCGTTCGAATGTAATGTATCCTTGCTTACAAGCCAAGCCTCCACGCAACCCAAACCGCCTCCAAACACGCGTTTTCTTGCTCCACTAAGCACTCGCACCAGCTTAGGAGCCTCCAATCCGAAAACGGAGTGCGCGGTTGCATCCGGAACGTCGAGATAGTCAAAATCGACTACTCATACGCGAAGAACGGAGTCCGAACGACCCCGAAATCGCAAAAACCAAATCTGACCGCGTGGCATGACCCTGATGACGTGGCAGCTGATGTGGCGTGCTCCTGTTGCACCTGCAACACTGAATCATTTTCCTTGACAGCTTTTTCCAACCCACAACGTGCTGCCTTCCTTTTTTCCTTTTTCTTTTCTTTTTCCCGCAAAGGCAGAGGAAAAAGAAAAACTCCCAGCGCGTGCATCTGACGCGCAGTCAACAGAAAACTTTGACCGGCGCGTGTGGGTCACTCCGGCGTCGTCCGGTGATTTTCCGACCACTCCCGAGCTCGTCTCGACGAGACGAACACAACCCCGTGCTCCAATCTCGCATCCGACGACTCCTGGTACGAACCACCCTTGAACCGCCACTTTGCCACCTCGCCGCCACCTTCGATCCGCCATTGCCGCCACCTCCGAGCTCCTCCGGCGACGTGCTACCCCAATCCGTGATCGTCTCCTCGAGGTGAACACAACCCAGTGCTCAAAACTCGTCTTCGATCACCCACAACCACGGGCTTTTCAAAAACAGCCCCTGCGCTGTCGCCGCCTCCGCCCGCTGCGATCGAATGGCTCCCGAGCCTTCATCCGGTGACGAAATTCAACCCCGTCACCTCCTATAGACTCGTCTCAGTGAGGTGCACAACCCTTACTGGTCCGATTGAGTTTTCAGACGGCTCAAAAACGAACCCAGCAAAGGCCATGCTCCGTGCTTTCTTCCGACGTGTTGTGCTTCTCCGGTGACCCGAACCAGCAACTCCGGCTCTGATTCCACTGTTGACTGGACTGCCACGTCATCGTTGACCGGATGACGTGGACAGTTGACCGCTGACGTGGCACCCAAAATGGGACCCTTCCTGCTGCCGTGGCACTGCCACGTGTCCGCTGACGTGGCTGCTGACTGGGCTGCTGACTCATCGCCTAGTCAGCGTTGACCGCCCATGTGGAGTGTGCCGGGAACACGCTGGCACGCGGAGACCACACGCTGGCGTGTGGAGAGCGTGTGCCGGTCAACGCCACATGGGCGGTCAACGCTGACTAGGCGATGAGTCAGCAGCCCAGTCAGCAGCCACGTCATCGGACACGTGGCAGTGCCACGGCAGCAGGAAGGGTCCCATTTTGGGTGCCACGTCAGCGGTCAACTGTCCACGTCATCCGGTCAACGATGACGTGGCAGTCCAGTCAACAGATTCTACAAAGGCGTACTCAAACACGTCGACATCTTTTTTGAAAGCTGAAAGGTAAGTTTTGAGGGGGTATGCAACACCACTTGACTCGCGCTTTGGCATCAACGTTACTTGCAACAAAACATCATAGCCTCATCCTGAGCCATGCTGGTCATCTTCGAGATATCCATGTCGCTGAAAGAAAGAGTTGGCTCCAACTTAGAAAAGAGCGGCAAATAACAATACCCACCGTGCCCCCCAACTACTGGGACGTCAACCTGAGAAAGATCCATATCCAGCCTCTTTCTGAGAAAGGCAACTCTAGTTGCCCATCTAGCATTGGCACGGTTGACACCAACTAGCTACCTTGGGTCGTACACTCCTTTTAACTTCAGCTGCCATAAGAACTGCCGAATCAACATTATGGCCTGCAATCATGATGAATGCAGTGGGAAAGTTTTCGGCAACAGTCGAAATCATGTTCCATATCAATGTTGAAGGTTTCCTCAGGTAACTCGGGCTGGGATAATAACCACATCGACTCCAGAAAGACAATTGGCCAACGAAGAAGTTCCTACAAACTGAACAAGTTCAGCGGTCGCAAACTCCAAACCTTCGAAAGGATCAGTGTCAACAAAGTCTTCAGAGAAATGAGTAACAGGGGCCGAGTAGTCGAAGAAGTGAACTGCAAAAACAAACGGGAACAACAGCCTAGTCTCATTACAGAGTGGCTCGCTAATCCATCCCATTGCTCTCATAGTTGCAATTCTGATTTGTGGAGGCGCGTACAAATGATAGAGCAAAGAAGCGGCTTTTGGAATGAATGGATCTTTTTCCTTCAGGCCACCCAGTTTTCAATGCCTTCAAGTTCTCAGCATTTGTTTTTGTCTTGAGGGAGAGAACTCTGATTTTCAGACCACATGTTTTTTGGTGTGAAATAGGGCCCACAGGCCTAGACTTATTTTTAATTCAGTCCATTTTTCTAGTAACTTTTTTTTTTTTTTAAAATTAAATCCATTCTTCTAGTAACTTTTTTTTCATCCTTAAACTTAACTTATAGTAATTATTTACAAAAACTCTGGCTACTACAAAATTATTTTTCCGGCAAAAAGATGGTCACCGTGGAGGATGTTAGGAAGGCGCAATCGGTTGGAGGCCCGGCGACAGTCATGGCGATCGGAACCGCGACCCCACCTAACTGTGTTGATCAGAGCATGTTTCCGGATTTCTACTTTCGGGTTACTAATAGCGAGCACAAGATGGAGCTCAGAAAGAAGTTCCAGCGCATTTGTGAGTGGAATATCACCATCTTTCCCTCTATATATGCAGTTTTGGTAATTTATTTTCATGTTCCTAATCAGGGGTGTTTGAGAGCTTATTTTTTGAATTATGAATAATTTATATTCCGATTAAAAAGGTCATCTCTTTTACTACGTAAAATGCTCATCCAAACAACACCTATAAACATAAACTTTTTAAAATGAAAATGACGCAAGTCCTTTTCTTTTCCTTTCCTTCCACCACAAGACTTTTTTTAAGGTTGTGTTCTTTTGCACTTAATTTATTTTTTTTAATTCAGACCATTCTTCTACTAACTTATATTTTTCATCCTTAAACTTAACTTATATTATAACTAGCCATGCCCGTACCTAAAGGTACGGCTCGAACATTTAGCACACGCAAATAAATACTGAACAACAAATTCAACCAAGTAAGACACATAAAACAAACTCAAACGCATAAAACTTGATCAAATAAAAAAACACCATCCAAAACACCGATTAAAATAAAAAAATGATTTATATTAACAAACATGCATGCCTCGAGGAGACATCTTAAAAAAAACATGAAATATGTCAAGACTAAAAATCTTCAAGCATATTGATCCTTTTGAGATTCGAGACTTCTCGATCCCAATCATAAAAAAGAATGATATGTCAACAAAAGCCCAGTTAGTACACCAAATCATTTGTTTAAGGGATTATATATGATAACAGAGAAAAACTAAATTATAATACTCTTGATAAACATGGGTTAATACCAACCAATCTCGTCTTATAAATTGGATGACAATCACCAAAAAAAGAACTTCTATATAAATTGGATATATGTTGTGCCACGATTGCAAAGAAAACAGACATACTAGAAAAAAAAATTAAATTCATAACGGTGCTTTGATGAAGATCTATAAGGGTTGCTAGTGACTAATTGATAATTTAACACACACACACATCGAAGTTGTCTCATGAGAAAAGAATATCACACAAATAATTCCGTTAATAATTCTTTTTTTCTACTTGTTCTTCTAATTCTGATTTCACACAAATAATTCCGTTAATAATTCTTTTTTTCTACTTATTCTTCTAAGTCTGTTTTTCTCCCATATCATTTATTTATGTAGTTTCAGATTTGTAAAGGTTTTTAAACTTCTTTCACCGGTTAAAATTCCGTGACTTCTTTTATGCACCCATAAAAGCAATTTTCAAATCCCAGATTTTGAAGGAAAATCAGAAAGATTGTGAAGAAATATATGTTGTGCCACGATTGCGAACAAAACTAACATCCCAAAACAAAGATTAAAAAGAAAACTCTCCAATTCAAAAACAAAAAACAAAAAAACATTAGTAGTACCTTGAATTTAAGCTCGACAGAGAATTTCTCTACAAATATATTTGCTGATCCTTCGATGTTTGAATCCCTTTGATGAAGTAGCAAAGATTAATCTTATTTCCAAATTTTCGGCTAGCTCTAAACAAACCATTTTAATCCTCCTGTGATTTCAGGTACCAAACATACCATTTTAATCCTCCTACAAATGTCAATAGTAGTTTAAATCAAATTTTAAATCTTAGGTTTTCTTTAGTTCCAAAATTTGCAACGTGGTAATCAAAATGGTAATTGTGGTAACAATCTTTTCCGGAATCATAGGGAACCAATGCTGAAAATGTGGCATTATAGTAATAAGCATTATTTTCCAATTTATCGATAGGTTTCTTAAGCTGTAATATCAACTGTAGAAAAAATGTGTACCAATCCTAGCATTCAAAATATAGGAGAAAATTTAGGGGATTTGAAAACTTCCCTGTCATAGTATATAGATTATGTGTGTGTGTGGGCAATTAAGTTTAAGTTTAGAAAAATGAATGAATTTAATTTATTTTTATTTAAGTTCCAAAAGGGGAGAAAAAATAAGTTAAATTTAAGTTATGTAAAAGAAAGCAGCCTTATGCTATATTTGGATGGATTTTTGAAAAAAATTTAGTTTGATTTTTGGGTAATGAATGGAAAGAGAAATTAGGGTAATGATTGTAGATAAGGATAATGAGTAAAGAGAGATAAAGAGAGAAATGATAATAAGTGTTTTTTGAGTTAACAAATTTTTTTCAAAATGCAAACCGAACAAAGCAAACCTCCTTAAGGTGGGTTTGGATTAAAAAGTTGAGTGACTTATTTTTTTGTCCTTATTCAAAAAAAATTTGTATTTGTTTGTTTTGCGTCAAACTTTTGTGATTTATTGATTCGTCTCGACGAGAGGAATCGTTAAAGTAAAAATTTTTGATCGAAACACATAATTTTTTAAATAAGGACAAAAATAAGTCAATAAATCAGCTTTTTTATTTATTCTTGTCTTCTTAGAAAAAATTATGAGTTTCGATCAAAAATTTTTACATTTTCTATTTCTCTTGCCGAGACTAATTAATAAATTATAAAAATTTGATGCAAAATTAATAAATATAAATTTTTATTTAATTACTGTTCCACTTTCAAATACAAACGAACCCTTAAACGACCACGACACGTCAAGAGGGAGGGAGAGAGAGAGAGAGCGTAGAGTGCGAGTCTAGTCTAGTTCAAAACATTCGACAGTTATCCCTTCCTCTTCTCCGCATTTGGCGCCACCATGGGCTTCGACGACGAACTTCAGACCATCCTCATCGAGCAAAGCCATGAACTTGCCGCCTCCAAGACCTTCGAGTCCGATCTCGACCTCGCCTTTCAACTCCAAATGCAAGAGGCACTCCACACCTCCTCCTTCGCCCTCCAACACCACTCCTCGCCGACCTCAACACCACCGCAGTTTCAGTTTCCAGACGACGACGGCTCGAACCTCGTCGCCGAAGAGCTCGCGGCCGAGGAGATCTCGCGGTTCGAGCGGGAGCGCAGCGACCGCGAGCAGGCCGAGGCCGAGACACGGCGGATGCGCGACGACCTCGGCCGCCGGATCCACGACCAGGCCTTCGCCCAAGACCTGAGTCGGATCGACGACGACGAGTGGGCGGAGAGCGGCGAGAGCGTCGTCCGGCCGTACTACGGGGAGGGATCTTCTGCCGGTGCTGCGGGGGAGGCTCTCCTCAGGTTGTATTTCAAGGGTGTGGTGAGAGAAGGGACGGCCAGGGGTAAAACGACGGCGTCGGCTGCGGGTGTAGGGATCGCGATATGTGATGTGAGAGATGATAGGGTTTTCGAAATGCGGAGGCCTTTGGTCTGTGGTGGTGGTGGTGATATGAGCGCCGAAGTGGCGGAGGTGAAGGCGTTGATATTAGGGCTGGAGGCCGCTCTTAGTTTGGGCATTCAGCGGATCACCGTGTTTTGTGCTGACAATTCGCTCCACCAATATGTGAGTCTTTGTCTCACCCGAGATCCTGTGTACCGAAAAAATGGGTCTACTTCTGAAGAAGTACCGAGGTGTTTTTGGTCGTTAGATTATCTGAATTTTTTTAAAAGTTTCAAAAATTTTATGCAATTTAATGGCCGGAAATACATCGGTACAGCGTTATAGAGAATTTCGGTACAGAGGATTTGATTCCACTTTGTCAATGATAGTTCTAAATTTTGAACAGTTAAAAAGACAAATATTGGAGTGTGGTTATCAAAATGTGGATTGGCAAAATCAAAAGTTTTTGTTAGATTCTGTCTTTAAACTTTTTTTGATTGCCATTCGTCATAATGAGAACTACAAATTTACGACCAAAAGCGAAAACAAAAATGTTCACTATAAGACGAAAAAAGTTTGAATTGTCTGTTTTCTTAGTGTTGGCCTATCCAAACTTTTTTCGATCACCATTTTTTCTACTGATTTCTTGTGTCTGAGACAAAGAGTTAAACAAAAAAAAGGTAAGAAAGGCAAATATATCATAAGAATAATGTAGGAAGAACTCAGCCTAATCACACAATGTGCGTGCTTGGAAGCCTCTTTTAGAAATGTGAACTTGAATTTGTGAGAGCGAGGATTGCTGGCAGGAGCGGTGGGGCCTTACTCATTACTATTCTAAATCCATTATGCCTGCGTGTTTATCTGAATGTCTTTTGTGTATGATAGATAAAGACATTGTATATCCTCTGAGTTGCCCACTATGAGAATTAAAAAAGTCCGTCAACATGAATCCTGAGGAGAGGGCTATATGTTGTAGTTCCTGCATGTGTGGAATGTCAATCGATTATTTAATGGTTTGACCTTCCCATTGGGTTATTCTAGGTAGAGATGTTCCCAGATAAACCCGTTTTTTTGTGATTGACATCGGCTAGTTATGTAAAGAAGCCAAATTTGAGCGCATTTGGAAACTCATTAAATCTAGGAGCTTTCCTAGAGCTAGATGAAACATCAAGCTACTCAAGCTCACTTGTGATGAACTCAATTGAAGTTCGTTTGATGTGTAATTTTTAGTTGAATGTGAACTTCGCACTACTTGCGGTTCATTTGGTTGGCCTGGTTAACTTAAGCAATAAGCAAATAAGATGGTTTGCCTTACTGCAGTGCTTATATTCTATGTAATCACGAACCAAATTAAAAGCAAATAAGCAAAGGGGGAACCTAACAAGTTTCCTTGTTCTGCGTTTTGCTATCTTCTCATATCAGCTTATTCTTGAGAAAGAAGTATATAAGCGGATGAAGGAAATGGGTCCTTGGTTCGCTCTTCATTGATACAACAATTGTTTTGTTGTTAACAGGTATTTTGGTTTTTATAAGGAAAAAAAAAAAACTTTCAATATACGTTTTTTTCTTGTCTTATTCGTATTGCATTGGGGATGTGTTTTGGGACAACAAAATGAAAGAAAAATTGAAGATAGTAGTCCAATTAAAAGAGCAAGCCAGTTGGACAAGGGATAACAGAATTTGGTTTTTTGGTATTTATGGAATGTTAACTCAATGCCCGATATTTTCTATTCATCTTTATTGGAATTGCTGCCTTTAGATCTCTACTGATTGGAGTTATAAGCATTCCTTTTTTACAAGTATTAACACTAAGATAGCTTAGGGTCAATAATCATATTCTACAAAAACTTCATCTTATGTTAGGAATGCTTTTGTACAACCATGGAACCTTTAACATCCCTTTTTTTCCAAAATATTTCCGTAAGGAGGGTCCCTGGGTGAATTTCTAAACAGCTTAAAGCAATGCAACACATTTACAAAAAAAAAAAAGAAATTGTAAAATTTCTCTCCTGATATAAGGAAGGACCTGGAGAAATATGGGAGTAGTCGTTGCTGCTTTAGAATCTTTACAGTTGGGGCACATTTCTTGAAGGGAAAAAATCCTTTGTTTCCTTCAATTCAAAAAATCTCTTTTTTTATGACAAAGCTTTGAAAGAACCATCTTATAGTCATTTTGGTTGTAGCCCAAAAAATGTGGAACTATTGTGGATGCAGAGTAATTGAATAAAGGTTTAATTAGCGATTCACCTTTGTTTTGCACTTTTGACTTTATGCATTCATTCCTCATCTCCATCTTGTTTTCTTATGCAAGTCGAATTTTGACAAAATTTATGAAAAATTAGACCAAAAAATATGTGGGAAGCATTTGTCTCACATTTACTGCTGCACTTCATTAACTAATGATGCAACTAGGTCGTCAAATACTCAAGTGACAAATTACGGATGTATATTTTACTAATGCAGCTTACGGGAAAATCGATACCTAGGCAAGGAAATATAGCCACCTTGGTTAGTCAGGTGACTCTTCTCCAAAGGAAGTTTTCATATTGCAGTCCATCGCTTGTAAGACAAAAAGACATTAAGTTTGCACTCGAACTTGCATATGAGGCTCTAGTTTCTCAGGTCACCCGGCCAGAAGTAAATACCAGTAACAGCAATACAAAGGAGAATTGTCCAATTTGTTTAGAAGATATGAATAGTGGCAAGATGTTTGCTATTATGGGTTGCCTGCATCGATACTGCTGTTCTTGTATGAAATCGCATGTGCATGTGAAGTTGGTTCAAGGGATGCTTCCAAAATGCCCTCATGACGGATGCAAGACTGACCTCACTACAGAGATGTGCAAAACATTCTTGACACCGGAGTTAAATGATATTATGTGCCACCGTGTAAAGGAATCATCCATTGCTGCAGCAGATAAAATCTACTGCCCATACCCTAGGTGCTCGGCATTAATGTCGAGAATTGAAGTTTCTGTGAATACTCGTGTTGGCGGACCCTGCAGATGCAAGAGGTGCCAGGGCCTGTTCTGCTTGTATTGCAAGGTCCCTTGGCACAATAACATGAGCTGCGGTACCTACAAAAGGTCAAATCCATCCCACTCTGCAGAAGATGCAAAGCTGAAGTCTCTTGCGAGGAAGAATATGTGGCGCCAGTGTGTGAAATGCAGCCATATGGTTGAACTTACAGAAGGTTGCAACCATGTTACCTGCAGGTAATTTCTTCCAAACACTCCTACATAGACTTGGGGCTTTGAGTCCTGTTGTAGCGCCATAATGGACCCAATTAATTAACCAATTGGGATAGCTAGTTGTTTTTATAGTGAGGAAGGAAGAAGATGGAGGGTACTGACCTATTATTTTTGTAATGAATCCAACTTTGTGCTTTGCTAGCCACTTCTCTTTTATTTTCCTTCAATTCTGCAACTCCCTTTATGAGTCCCATAATCAAAACACAATTTATTGTTTGTTATACTGATTTCTCAATTTGCCCCTTCACTGTGTGTTGTCTTTGTAATGACTGCTTGTCAAGACTTGAGATATCCTTGAACACATGTGTGGGTATACGATATATTTGGCAATCGGATCCACCTTTTCCAAGAACTTCGCCGATGACCATCTCCTGGAGGAGCAAGGCCTCCTCCACAAGTCCACCTCCAGGAGGAGCAAGGCCTCCTCCACAAGTCCACCTCCAGGAGGAGCATGCCTTCCTCCACAAAGTTCACCTCCGGGAGGAGCGAGGCCTCCTCCACGAGCCTTGCCTCTGCCGAAGTAAGGCCTCCTCCACAAAGTTCACCTCCGGGAGGAGCGAGGCCTCCTCCGCGAGCCTTGCCTCTGCCGAAGCAAGGCCTCCTCCACAAAGTCCATCTCCAGGAGGAGGATGCCCTCCTCCACAAGCTTTACCTCCAGGAGGAGCAAGGCCTCCTCCACGAGCCTTGCCTCCGCCGAAGCAAGGCCTCCTCCACAAAGTCCACCTCCAGGAGGAGGATGCCCTCCTCCACAAGCTTTACCTCCAGGAGGAGCAAGGCCTCCTCCACGAGCCTTGCCTCCGCCGAAGCAAGGCCTCCTCCACAAGTTCACCTCCAGGAGGAGCATGCCCTCCTCCAAGAACTCCGCCTCCGGAGGAGCAAGGCGTCCTCCAAGAACTCTCCACCTACGGAGGAGTGAGGTCACCTCCGGGCACCTCACCTCCTACTTGACATTTCGAAGACTTCACAAATACTTAAAGGCGACTCTATACACCACCCTAGGCCGGGAGCAGGGCCTAGGCACCTCGCTCGGGACCTAAGGAGGAATGCGGCTTGGAGGCTAGAGCGAAGGGTTCGTCAAGGATGATGAGCTTGCCTCCGGCAAGCTCTGACTTGACCGGTCCTAGAGAGAGGGGGGACGTTGACCGCCACCTGACATCTCGGAAGAAGTATCATACCTACCTCCTGGCACCTCGGAGCCCGTATCACGCCTACCACCAGGCTTGGCAGGTATTGTGGGTCTCCATGTATCACCAAAATAACCTCTGCCGGTTCCTTGGCTACGGGCTCCAATGCCTGACTTGGGACTAAAAGAGGAAAGGAGGTCAACCTCCACTCTGCCCACCAATGGGGAGGAGCCTCACACCTGGCTCTCCCGCATCCCCAAGGCTCATATAAAAGACAAGCATTCAACAAGCATTGAAGACGATCCTATCTATCATCAACTCTCCGGCTAACACCGACTCTCCACTGCCATCCCTCTCTCTCTCTAAGTCCGCCCCGAGCTCTCTCCTCCTCCACCTCCGGTGGTCCCGAGCACCATCGTAGCAACTGCCATATACCCAGAGGGCGACCTCAGGTACTCTTCCCACTCCTACCTACCTCCCACAACATGTTCATGCATGAGCGCACGCATAAAAACATATTTCAAAAACATCCCGAACAACTAAAATTTGCGAGAGCAAAGATTGAGAGCATGAGCGTAAAGTAAGGATTGAGAGTGCGAGCAAGAATTACGTGACTAAGGTCTTACCTATTAATTGTTGCTCCGCATCATTATCACCGAAAACTACCATGAATCTAATCCTGCCTGGAATGAATCGATATCTTGGATTACTTCTTTCTTTGTTTGTTCACGTTTGCCTCAATAATACTGTTGCCAACCATACTTTTCTTATGTGTCCAGATGCGGTCATCAGTTTTGCTACAGTTGCGGATCCGAGTGGAGGAATAAGAAAGCAACTTGTAAATGTCTTCTCTGGGATGAGCAGCGTATCTTATATGCTGAGCATAACGGACAGCGGCAAAGACTGGGATGATACGGATTCGTGGAATAACCAAACTCTGATCCAGATTGCCCACGAAATTGACCTACAAATCTTTATGCGCACGCAACCATCGGGGCTTATATTTCCCGAAAAGGGAAGTTAAGTTATTCTAGTAGGATAGCGAGTGGTTTTCATGATTGGTAAGCTTAATTTACTGCGGTATCTGCTAAACTTTTTGATGGAAATTAGGCTGCAAGTTGATGACTGTTTCCTTTCCAATAAGCAAAGGTTCCTGATGACTCTTTTCTGACTACTGTCTACTTTATGAAAGTGCCATGCCGTTTTTTCGCCGCAAACTGTTACTATGAAGTTTTGTTGAGGGGGTTGTCCAGCAGTCCCACATCGTCAAAACATGAGAACTTGTAAACATTTATATAACACAGTCCAGGAGAAGTGTTTGTCCCTTCGGGGACATCCGATAAAATTGGAACGATACAGAGAAGATTAGCATGGCCCCTGCGCAAGGATGACACGCACAAATCGAGAAATGGTCCAAATTTTTTTCTATATATATTTTGAATTCCCAAACAGCACTCTAGTTTCTTTCCTTTCCGAACACAACCCTGACCCTGCTCTTCGAGTGCAGCTCTCTCCTTTTGAACTCTGGTTATATTATCAATTGGGCTGTAATCCTGAAATCAAGACCATTGTTTGTTCAGGGTTCGTGACAAATGTAGACAAAGCAGTGCCGGAATGATGTTTCCTTTCCATCGGTGTTTGTGATTAACCTTACGGCGATTTGAATTTTTTTTTTTTCTCCCGATATGTTGCTTCTGCTTTTGCTTCCGGTACAGGTTCCTTCCACCAATGAATCTGAGAGAGCAAGGATCTCTACAAGATAACGTATATTTCCAGGTTTGCATTTGGAACTGCTTTTAGTGTGGCTAAATTAACCAAGTGTTTTTGTTTAATTTTCAACAGGACAGTTATATGTTAGGAATGATTTCGTAAGCATTTTGAATGTGTTCTCCTAGGGGAATACATAATACATTCATGTATCTGATTAGCTCTTGGCACCCAAGAGAAGGAAAATGC
>BPLS01000658.1:835653-863544 GCA_019656275.1 Rhododendron kiyosumense
TTCTGACGTCTCCAGTTGATGAGCTATTTAAAAGTGTGATTTGTAAACAAACGTGTTAGGACCACCGCATGGGTCACCGCACACTGTGTGGTGCCCACTCCGGCCCTCACAAAAATGTCAATGATTGCACTATGGGTAATGAAACGCCTTAGATATGTAACAATAAGCATATAGAAACATGTATACATTTACATTGAAAATTTAATTATTTTGGTTTTTCTACAGGGAGTTCAATCTACTAGCTAAGAGGTGCACATCGGGGGTGTTTGGGAGTCTATTTTTTTTTGTTTTTTTAGATTATGATTAGAATATGTTTTGAATTTGCGAGAGGTTTGAAAATTATGAGCAAAATTCAATTTGTAACAGAAGAAGTGTTTGGAAAATATATGTATCTGTATCAACAATGTAAGCATCCAATTTTTTAAAATTATATTGTGGAATATATATTTTCTTAACAAGTACATGTATACCTTAATTGAAAGTCTTCATTTTTATTTTTGCTAATTAAGAAGAATTAAATATTTTCAAGTAAAGGCAACAATGAAAATGATTAAATAATGATCAAACTCAAATCGAACTAAATGCAAAAAAAGACTACGAACTATCATAAATTCAAAAATAAAAACCAACCAAAGGAAAAAACCAGACAACTTATGCATTAGGCAAAATAACCCTATAGTTTTAAAGAACTTGAAAAAAATATTGCAACAACCGAGCCACGGGCGGACAAAAAAAAAAACCGAGCCACGGGGAATTTTCAATTTCGACCATACCCTTGGTTATGTGAGAGTTTTTGTTATTATTATTCGAATAAGAGGAGGGTATTGTGGGATGCTGGGGGGTTGCTGTCCTAATTTTGGGGCCCACCCCGGTCTCACTCTAATAATCGGAATTGTTCACTTTGTAGAGCTCGTCGAGTAGAATAACTATACAAAAAATCAGCTGAATTGGACATCATTAAGTGCTTGATCGGAGCCCATATAACTCTAGGTCCATGGGTTACAGTGGATTTGATCCAATGTTTCGGATCCATTTTTTTCAAGATAAAAAGGTTCCGATCAGGCGCTTAATGATATCCAATTAAGCTAATTTTTTGCAGAGTTGTTTTACTCGACGAGTTCTACAAAGTAAGCGATTCCGATCATCGGAGCAAGACCGAGGTGGGACCCAAAACCGGGACAGCAGCCCCCTAGCATCCGGTATTGTGGTCTTTCAACACGTGGTAAAAATGAGAAAATACAAGAAGTACCTTTAGACCTTTTTTTCATTTCTGCTCTCTGAACGTCAAAATTGAGAACTCATCCTCCCAAAATGAATTTTGAAATCAACCTGCCAAACATCTAAAATTTGAAAAGAAGAAAATGAAAATACAAAAATGATCCAGACAGTGGTTCGACTTTTATGGTCCCTCCTTCCAATTTTTTTACCATCCCATGAGGGTAGGGACTGCACACCACAGAGATTTCTTTCTCCTGCCTATGAGTTGGCAGAACAACATGTGGATCAGATCGGTTTTAGAGAGAGAATTTCTCCTAATACTTTGGGGCGAAGCACGGATTGGATCGTCTTGAGTTTGGGTTCAAGAGAAAGTCTTCCCCCAATCCCTGCCCGCCTTAAATCATGGGTATGGAGCCAGCCTAGCTTCACAGCGTGGGGGAAGATCGGTTGAGAATCCCCCGAGGGTTGGTCACCATACTAGCGGCCAAGTTGTTGGCTTTGTCACTGGTCAAGGCTGGGAATGACACCACTCTACCGAAGAAAAACTAGATTTTCTAGGCCGTTTGCCTTCAATTGCTTTTGTTTTTACGTCTTGTGTTGATTGTTGACAAAAAGACCCAAAACGGCTAAAAAATTTGCTTGGTAACAGATAAAAAGGAAAAAAAATTCAGTGCCAAGCGGATAACACGTGGTGCCCACTCGCACATCCGAGTCGTCCATTTCGTTTTTGAATAGCTCAGATTTGGAGAGAGAAAAAGTATTAGGGTGAGAGGAGAAAAATGGTTTCAATCTAAGCCATCCAAAAGTGCATTGGATGGCTCGGATGCGCCGAGCAGTTACCACGTAAGATATATTCACTCGGCACTGAAAAATCTCTTGCTAAAAAGACCCAAAACGACTAAAAAATTACTGAATAACGGTTATATAGTTGTTGTGTAACGATTAAAATGTTGCTGGGTAAATGCTCATCCAAACAAGTCCCTATGGACTTAAGCAAGTCCTTTTCCTTTCCTTCCACTTCGACCACAAGACAAGAACCGAGTCAAAAGACTCAAAACCCTAACAGCCCGCCTTGGCATGAAGTAATTTCAAGAGAAAAGAAAAAAAAATGTTTTGATTTATAGACAAATTACTCATTTAGATCAACTATTTTGATGAGAAATAAAAAAAAAGTGTAAAATAAAATATTTTAATTAGCTTCTTTTCTTTCTCATGCAATCTCATAAAAAACGTTGAAATTTTATGAGGAAGAACTCTCATTTCTTATCTCACCATTTGCTACCATCCAAAGGGGCTGTAACCCACCGAGAGAGAGAGAGAGAGAGAGAGAGAGAGAGAGCGCGCGCGCGCGCGAGCACGGAGAGTGAGAGTGTAGTCGAACCCTGGAGGCTGGAGTATTAACATAACTTATAAATCTCTCTGGAGTGGAGTATTACATAAATCTATCGCTTCCCTTTTTTCCTGCATTTGGCGCGGACATGGATTTCGATGACGACGAACTACATACCATTCTCATCGAGCAAAGCCGCGAACTCCCCGCGGCCATGATCTTCGAGTCCGACCTCGACCTAGTTTTCCAAATCCAGATGCAAGAGGCACTCAAAGCCTCCGCCGCTCTCCACCATTCCGACGACGACGACGAAACACCTCCTCAGTTCCAGCTTCCGAACGACCACGTCAGCTTCGCCAGCCTCCTCGCCGAAGACATCGCGAGGTACGAGCGAGAACGCAGCGACCGCAAGCACGCCGAGGCCGAGACCCTCCGCATGCGCGACGACCTCGGCCGTCGGATCCACGACCAGGCCTTCGCTCGCGACCTGAGCCGGATCCCCGACCCCGTGTGGGCCAAAACCGGCGACCAATTCGTCAGGCCGTACGGCCAGGTCTCCTCTTCGTCTTCGTGTTCGGCCGCGGTTCCCAATGCGGAGCCTCTCAGGTTGTATTTCAAGGGTTTGCTGAGAGAAGAGACCGCAAGAGGTAAACCTACTTCGGCGGGCGTAGGCATCGCCATTTGCGACATGAGAGATGATAGGGTTTTAGAAATGAGGAAGCCTTTGGTTTGTGGTGGTGATATTGTGAGCCCCGAGACGGTTGAGGTGAAAGCTTTGATATTAGGGCTCGAGGCTGCTGTTAGTTTGGGCATAAAACGGCTCACAGTCTTTTGCCCTGACAGTTCGCTCCACCAATATGTGAGTCTCACTTTGTGTATCGTTTGAAGACACGTTTAGGACTTGTTTATCCTATGAGTTGCCCACTATGAGAATTAAAAATCCCTCAATACGAATCCTCAGCAGAGGGCTATATGTTGTAGTGCCTGCATGTGTAGAATAAATTGATTATTTAGTTAATGGTTTGACCTTACAATTTTAGGTTCTTCCGTGTAAAGATGTTGCAAGATAGTATTTCTCTAGTGTTTGGCGTGCTACACCCGTTTTTAAGATTGTGATCGGCTAATTGTGTAAAGAAGCCAAATTTGAGTATTTTGGAACTCATTAATTTTATCTACGAGCTCATTAAAATGAAACATCAACCCAATTAGAGTATGTTTGAGGGGCAATATTTCAGTTGAATTTGAACTTCGCACTACTTGCGGCTCATTTGGTTGGCCATCTTATTTGGTCAACTTAAGCAATAAGCAAATAAGATGGTTTACCTTTTCGCAGTGCTTATTCTATATAACCACGAAGCAAAGTAAAAGCAAATAAGCAAAGGGTGTACCTAACAAGTTTCATTGTTCTGTGTTTTGCTATCTTTGCATGTAAGCTTATTCATGAGAAATAAGCATGTAAGCGGGTGAATGAAATGGGCCCTCGGTTTGGCTTGGTCATCTATTCAATCATTGTTTTATTGTTAACTAGTATTTTGATTGTTGGAAAATAAAACTTCCAATTTGGGATCCCATTTGTTTACATCTTGTCTTATTCTTATTGCATTATTTGTTACGTAGGATGTGTCTTTGAACAACAATCCAATGAAAAGAGCAAGCCAGTTGGACAAGGGGTTACAGGGTTGGTTTTTTTGGTCAAATGGATTATAGAATGTTAACTCAATATCCGACATTTTTGTCTTGCTCTTTATTAGAATTGCAACCTTTACATCTCTACCTATTGGAGATATAAGAATTCCTTTTTCTTTCTTTTCTTTTTTTTTTCCCAATTATTAACAAGAAGATAGCTTAGGGAGCAATCATATTCTACAAAAACTTCATCTTATGTTAGGCATGCCTTGTTACAAGCATGGAGCCTCTAAAATCTCTTTTCTCCAAAATATTTCGGCAAGAAGGGTCCATGGATGAATTTGAAAACCATTTAAAGATATGCAACATGTATACGAAAGAAAAAAACTGAAAATTTCTCTCCCTAATTATGGAAGGAACTGGAGATATGGGAGAAAAGTCCTTGCAGCTTTAAAATGTTTACAGTTGGGACAGATTTCTTGAACGGAAAAAATCCTTAGTTTTCTTAAATACGACAAACTCATTATGACAAAGCTTTTATAGAACCATGTTATTGTCATTTTGGCTATAGCCCACTGACTAATCCATGTTGTGGATGCAGAGGAATAAAGGTTCCCGTTCCTCAGCTGTGCACTTTCGACTTTACGCATTCATTCCTCATCTCCGTCTCTCTCTTTTTTTTTGTTATCAGAACTCCTCATCTCAATCTTGTTCAGTTGTTCTCTTACGCTACATATCTTAAAAAATATATTCGAGATTGATGAGTAGAAGTGGAAAAGTTTTAGTTCTGGTTTTCTCATTTTTGTCACACTGCCTCTAACAAAATATTCTAAGTGTGTAGTGGTAGTCATTGCCTTCCTTAAATACTCATATGGTATGGGGAAACCACCTGAGTATAAACAACTGGAAAGATGGCATGATCAACCTTTTCTTTGGAAAAACTTGTTCTAGTCTATCCGTTGCATTTTTGGTGTTCAACTTCTTTGCTGTGCAAATTTTAAAATGTGTCTTTCTGCCATATTTGTGACAGTGTAGTTTCGTTTACATTTTGCTGCAGTTAGTTGATGGATTATCATCCTTTGTCATTGAAGCAATTTGGAGAATTTTTTGGAAAAATGATGTTTTGGTTTTCATTACTCATCTTCTTGTTGTTCTTGTAGATGTTTCCACGTTTCAGACATCTTTTAGATGCCATTACTGCTACACTTGATGAACTATTTACACGACTAGGTCGTCAAATACCCATGACGAGTAATGGATGTATATTTTACTAATGTAGGTTACTGGAAAATCGATACCACGGCAGGGAAATATTGCCACCTTGGTCGGTCAGGTAACTCTTCTCCAAAGGAAGTTTTCATATTGTGGTCAAGTACTAGTAAGACAGAATGATATCAAGTTTGCACTCAAGCTTGCAAATGAGGCGCTAGTTTCTCAGGTCACCTGGCCAGAAGCAATTAGCAGTAGCGAAAATATAAAGGAGACTTGTGCTATTTGTTTAGAAGATAGAAATGGTAAGATGTTTGCTATTAATGGTTGCCTGCATCGTTACTGCTATTCTTGTATGAAATCACATGTACATGTGAAGTTGGTCCAGGGGATGCTTCCAAAATGCCCTCATGAAGAATGCAAGACTGACCTCACTACAAAGATGTGCAAAACATTCTTGACACCGGAGTTATATGATATTATGTGCCAACGTGTGAAGGAATCATCCATTGCTGCAACAGACAAAATCTACTGCCCATACCCTACGTGCTCGGCATTAATGTCGAGAATTGAAGTTTCTGCGAATACTCGTGTCAGTGGACCCTGCAGATGCAAGAGGTGCCAAG
The DNA here is from genome assembly GCA_019656275.1 of Rhododendron kiyosumense. Lineage (NCBI taxonomy): Eukaryota > Viridiplantae > Streptophyta > Magnoliopsida > Ericales > Ericaceae > Rhododendron > Rhododendron kiyosumense. Next base: position 841,663 of record BPLS01000658.1, read on the forward strand.
GCCTGTTCTGCTTGTATTGCAAGGTCCCTTTGCACAACAACATGAGCTGTGGTACCTACAAAAGGTCTAATCCTTCCCCATCTGCAGAAGATGCAAAGCTGAAGTCTCTTGCAAGGAAGAATCTGTGGCGCCAGTGTGTGAAATGCAGCCATATGGTTGAACTTACAGATGGTTGCAACCACATTACCTGCAGGTAATTTCTTCCAAACACCTCTATTTTCAGTTGCCTTAATGCTTTTACTTTTTACAAATGGGCTTTGCATCCTGCTATAGTGCCATCCCGAACCCAATTTGCCACTGGGCTAGCCAGTTATTTTGTAGTGACGAACAAGACGGAGGATTGGAGGGTGGCCTATTATTTTTGCAATGGATACAACTTACCACATGGCTAGCCACTTGTCTTTTATTTTCCTTCAAATTAGTAACACGCATGGATGTTGGTATCAAAGTAATGGCAAAGCCGGATGTGGTGGGCTATTCAGGACAAGGAAGGAGAATGGCTACTGCCTACTGGATTTCTATGGCAACTTGATTGCAATTCATGTCTTGAGATAGAATTATGGGGCATCTATTGAGGTCTCACAATTATCGAAGCCAAGGGCATTACAAATATTAAGATTGAAGCTGATTCTTTAGAAGCAGTCCTGCTCATCAATGGGGAGGAGCCTAATCATCCTCACCGTGCTCTTAGCGATGCCCCTCGTCTCTTGCTAAACTGAACTGGTTCATCCCTCTTCCACATGTACCTCCAGGCAAACGAGTGTGCTGATCACCTGGCTCATCTTGGTGCTGAACAAGAGGAACATCTAATGGTGTGCGAGGAAACACCCCCTTCCGTCAGATACTTCCTCCGCGATATCCTGGGTGTTGGTTGCCGTAGAGACTAATTTAGTATTTTAGTGTCTGTTTTGTAACTTTTTAACTATGTTTCTGTTTTTCGCTGCTGTTTGTTTCTTCTGAATTTTCCGGTATACCCAAAAGAAAGTAACTCCCTTCACAAATCCCATGATCAAAACACGATTCAGTATTCATACTGAGATTAAGGCAACTGAGCTTTAGATAATTTTATTTCTCTATTTGCCCCTTTACATGTTGTCTTTGTAACAACCGCTTGTCGAGACTCAAGTTGTCCTACCTCTTACGTCCTCAGCATCACTTTCACCTAAGACTACCGTGATTGGAATGAATCTACTAATATCTCAGGTTGCTTCTTTCTTTCTTTTTTCACCTTTGCCTCAATAATAATGTTGCCAGTCATGCTTTTCTTGTGTGTGCAGATGCGGTCATCAGTTTTGCTACATCTGCGGAGCCGAGTGGAGGAATAAGAAAGCAACATGTGCATGTCCTCTCTGGGATGAGCAGCATATCGTACACGAGCGTAATAGACAGCGACAAAGACTGGGATGATATGGGTTCATGGAATACCCTAACTCTGATCTAGATACCCACAAATTCAGCCTAGGAAAAGTCTTGATATGATAATTCTGGGCCTTTTTGCCAGAAAAAGGGAAGTTAAGTTATATAGCTGGTGGTTTTTGTGATTGGTAAAGCTTTACTGGAAGTCTCAACTTTTTGACGGAAATTAAGTTGCAAGTCCAGGATTGTTTCGAAGATGTAAAGGTTCATGATGACTCTGTTCTAACTGTAGTCTAGTTTACTATTAAAATGGCATGTAGTATGTACGGGTTCCACCCCCATTGTCCCCCATTGTGAGTGTGAGTGTGGTGTTACAATTATTGTTTGTGTTATGGGGTTGTACTGTAAATATTTATATAACGGGTAAGATATTTTCTTTTTTGTTGGCAATTAGGCCAAGAGAAGTTAATAAAATTGCAATCCAACTAGGTACACAACAATTCAATCCAATCACAACCCCTCACATACATGTGGGGCCACACTGACTTTTTGATAAAACTGGAAGGATAGAGAGAAGATCAGTTGGACAAGGATGACATGTATAATCACCAAGGTGGTAGCCCAGTTGGTGAGGCTCGTTACCTCCCTTAACGCAGGCGAGAGTTCGAGTTTCGGCAGGTACTCAAACCTCGTCTGCGGATCAAAGGGGTGAGTTTTCACCAGTTGTGCACTAAAGTGGTGTCATGGTGACGGCCCGTCCTCCCGGACGGTAGCTATGGCTCGAACCAGACATTTCGCTGGTGGGTAGGGAGTTCTTATGGTTACGTCTAGGGGGAGTTGTTAAATTGGTCGCTCCCTCTCACCCTTTTCTCCGATCAAAAAAAAAAAAAGAAGAAGAAAAGATGACATGCATAAATTGAGAAATGGTCCAAGTATTTTTGGCCGTCAATGGGGAAAGCACGAATTACCAAAACAATAAAGAAAATTGGGGAAATAATGGCTAATAACGTGTTTTGATAATTAATTTCCGCTAAGGACATTTGTTAATGCTGAAAATGTTCTTGACGGGTATTAATTATTAAAACATATCGTAGGCTATCATTTTCCCAAAAAATTTGAACCATGTTACAATCTTTTATCAATCTAAGTTTTACTATGATGTTGGCACAACGAGTCTAGGGATGGCCATTTGTTCGATCCGAATTGATAATTTGGAGATCTGTTTGGGGATTAGATAGGATATGGGATTTCTTTTTAAAAAATCTGGGGATCGGGTAGGAGGCAAGGACAGACATATACCTGCCCGGAATCTGTTTTCCCTTTGCTCACCCGCCTTGACCCGTCCCCGATTTTGCGAAATATATGTACACCTTTTAGTATTACTTATATTTTTCTAGGGTTACTTTTCATTCCCACTACCATTTTTCATTTTTCCAGTGCTGCACACTTTTTGTTCTCTATTGCTCTTGTTTGGTTGCCTGTATTGTAAAAACTTGTGCTCATTTTACTTCAGTTTCAGCTATAAAGTCCTTAAAGTTTTACATCTTATTTTGAATCTTTTATTTATTATTATTATTATTTTTTGTTCTCTGTTGTTTAGCAAATCTTTTTTTTTTAAATTAGTAAAAACTTTGGATTCTCAAATTTCTACAGGGATCTCCATTCTCCGTTTGGGGTGGAGATGGAGAGAAAAAATAAATTCTTATTAGGGATCGGGGTGGGGCCGAGGATGGAGAAGGTGTTCGGGGATCATACTCTTTGGACCCGATCCATCCTCCATCTCCATTGCCAACCCTCCCTACCAACCAGTGTGTAAAAGTTCTTAAAGTGTTGTGAGATTGTGGGTTCAATTCTTTGATGGGTTGGTTTGAATTGGTGTAGGATAATTTAGCTTCTTCTAAAACATGGAAAATAAATAAATAAATAAATAAATAATAATAATAATAACACCACTGGAGGTATCCACCCGGATTCGAGACTGCAAGACCGCGGGGCCAGGTCACGATTTTTGTTTTCCACCAAGGAAATATATGTTTTTTGTTTTTTAATAGTTATAATGGGGGCCGAGCTTTGAAATATATATGGATTTGGCATGGAAAAAATAAGGGATCTGGGGTGCTTTAGTTATAATCTGGCCATTCATATCGATAATTAACGATTCAAATTTTAATTCGTACGATTCATATCGATAATTAACGATTCAAATTTTAATTCGTACGATAGACTGCTTGAATTTACAAAAATAAGACGCTGGAGCTTTTATTTCGTAAAGTGTATTAATCGTAATAGGATAAAATACGAAAATAAATAGAAATGGCCCTGATCGTATGACATATAGAAAGCAGGCATATGATAGCGGAGCATCGTTGCCTTCTTGAGACTGGACAGAGAGAGAGCGAGAGAGTGATACAGGGAGAGAGAGAAAGAAATGATGAACGGAACGGCAGGGAAGAAGGTAGTAGACGTAGCATTCAAGGCAGGGAAGACCATCGATTGGGAAGGCATGGCTAAGCTTCTCGTCTCCGATGAGGCTCGCAAGGAGTTCGCCACTCTCCGTCGTGCTTTCGATGAAGTCAACACCTCTCTCCAGACCAAATTCAGCCTGGTTCTCTCTCTCTCTCTCTGCATTGAATCTACTCTTTGCTCTATCTATTTATAGGTCTTCTCTGCTCCCTAGGGTTCGGTTCTCGTATGGTTTTGTGGCAGATCTACGAGCTTTAGGCTTTGGCTAGTTTGAGGTTTTTTGTCCGTGATGACATGATTCCTAGGCGATGTAATCGGTGAATGAATTAGTTTATCCTCATGATCGATATAGCTTTCAGACATTGTTGGATTGTGGTTTGATAGCTTTTGTCGCGGCAAATCGTATTTTTTAGTGGTTTATCTGGAAATGGTCTTTCCAACTGTTGTCTTGTGACGTCAAATAAACATCCGTGTGTTATGCTGTATAATAATGGCATAACGGTTTAGTTTAGTTTAGTTGATGGTAGATGAGAAATTAAAAGGGGAAATGGAAGCACAAAATAAGCGTAAGGAGAAGAGGTACTCGTACTTCATTTTGTTCCTTTCCTTCATTTACTAAGCAGCGACTGCAAAATAGAGGAGAATGTGTTGGTTTCACTATAAATTATTGCTGGTTGAAATTAAGAGGAAAAGAAAAAAAATACAACGTCAATTATGCACATTATATCTTTTGCTCTTCTCGTAGTAAAATTTAAATAGCTTTGATTTTAGGGTGGCAAAAATTTCCTCTTCCTTTCTCTTTTCTCATAACTGGTGGAGTGCCAGCAAACATTTCGTCAATGTTCATTGTTGCATCTCTAGGGTAACTTCCTTTGTATGTGGAATGCCAAGTTGATCATGGTATGCTGCACCTCTAAATACCCAGGATTTAGGATTACAGTGAATCATGCATAGGAATGTAGCAAGGTAGTTCTTATGCATGAGTTATTTTCTTTGCCATGACCCTTGTGTTTTATCTCCTATCCTTGCAAGCTCTTTCATCCAGTTATATATCATTTTCATTATTATGACTTCTGAAAAGAAATTGATGGGTAGATGTAGGAACAAACTTTTTTGATTGCTTGTACAACTTTTGGAAGGTAAGTATATCATGTTCTGAAGTGTATTATTGCAAAATAATTTTCATTTTAGTGTTGCTATTTGTTTGTAATTTTGGATCATTGTGTAGCTACTTGTTTTGTCCCTTTTCTGGGGTTGAGCTCAAACATGCTAAATCAGCCCTTTAATTTTAGTATTATGAACGTGGCTTGATAAATGGGACATTAATAGGAAAACTATGGCGATTATGGACACTGTCTTAGATGAATTGTAATTTAGACATATCAAAAACACCTATATGTCTCCTCCCCTATCCATGTGTCTTTTTTCCCCCTCCAAAAGCCTGTGTTTTATATGAGTATATATGATGAATATGGACAATTTCTTTGGTGAATTGAAATTAAGTCATATCAAAGACCTATTATGTCTCCTCCCCTAACCACGTGTCTTTTCCCCCCTCCAAAAGCCTGTGTTTTATATGAGTATACTCTTGCTACATATTGATGCCCCATGACCCATTGTCGTGTCCATCCAAGAGTAGGAGATCCAGTTTAGTTACTCTTGTTTCTTACTATGTACATGGATTTAGAGTAAAGTTGTGCTCTGCATTTTTTTATTGCTTTGACAACTTAGTGCTTACTTTATGTGATATAACTTTTCTCAGTTTTGGCTTTAAATCATGCAGGAACCTGAACCCATTGACTGGGAATACTATAGAAAAGGAATTGGATCTGGGTTGGTTGACATGTACAAAGAAGCATATGATAGTATGTTAACTACATTCATGAAATCTACTCTTTCTTTCAATTTTTTCCTATCGTTTGGACCCTACTATCTTTTTGTTACTTACCATATGAGAAGTGTAACGTTGAGCTGGATTCGTTTTTGGGTACTTCTGTTACATGTTCTTGGGTAGAACCAACCCAAAAAGCCAGCTATTGAATAGTGCCCTCACGCTTATTTACTTCATATTACTCTCGTACCCAGGCGATGTGGGACTTCGCTTCACACCCTCCCTCACGCGCAGCATCCTCACTCGGCAGCACCTGCCGCGTGTAGGCTAGAGACATTCACCCTACCCATCTTTGTTACCTAGCTCTCAAACCATGTTACACGGTCTTGGGTATAACTCAACCCCAAAAACTTTGGGATTGAGTTCTACCCAAGACTGTGTGACAACTACGCCCCAGCTATGCAGTGTCATTCGTGGTAATCACTTGAGGTGGAGGAAGAGAGGGCTGAGGCACTCTTGTAGAGGGAGAGACCTTGGTAAGTTGGTATATTTCACGAGATCGATCTATGGCTATGGAGAACAACGCACCTTGGGAGGCAGCTAACTCCCTTCGGCCCAACAACCTTGAAGGATCTTCTCTGATCCAAACTTTGTATATTTAGCGAGATCGACCTATGGAGAACGACGCACCTTGGGAGGCAGTTTAATCCCTTTGGCCCAACAACCTTGAAGGTTCTCCTCTGATCCAACAGTACTATGGGATGCCCCTTGATGTTGTTATAGGATCTCCCAGTAGACCCGGCCACACTCTTGAGGTCAACCTGCTCCCTTTTGTCTGATCGCAGTGGTACAATTTCGAGCGCACTATTGCAGATATCACATGTTGGGGAAGTTTGTCTTATCCTAAGAGTTGTCAAGAAGGGTCATTTGGGGAAAACCAAGCAACTTGAGTCCATGACAATACCTCACCTTTAGCCTCCAAGCCACAAGTCCTTCGATGATCCCCAATGGAGATCATAGGTCCTATTACCAAGCTGGGTTGTTCTGGAGCTATATGTCAGATTTGTGTGTCGCGTCTCATTTGACAGATGTCACTCATTGTGGTGATCTTTTATGAGTGCAAGTGTGATTATTGTGCTGTTATCTTCTCAGATGGAAATGAAAAAACTGTTTGTAGGCTACCAGTTAAGGCCAGTGTTCCTTTGGTAAGGTACTTGGTGGCGTTCTCATGATATCAAATAGAATTGAGAAAGGGTATATCAAATAAAATTGAGAAAGGGTACGCATCTTCCAATTGCAGTTTGCTTTACTATTCATGCAAGAGACTCCAATTTGATGGAACTCGTATATCTGGATTCATGGTTATGGGCGGTGCTTTTGCAGCGTTTAGTTGTTTTTAAATGACCATCTGGTAGAATCTATCCTTGTTCAGCTCTTAATTTTACTGGTTGAAATCACATATGTGCCCCGTTGAAGCTTGGGAGCAGAATTTAGGCACTGCTTTCGTTTGATCTTCAGTAGTTTGACAGTAATATATGCTCTCGTTTAATGCTTTCTCTTTATGTGGCTTGATTCGGCATTATTTGATGGTTTGCTGCTCTGCAGGTGTTGAGGTTCCAAAGTATGTGGACACTGTTACTCCCCAGTACAAACCCAAGTTCGAAGCCTTGGTGAGAGCCCAAAGTTTTTTCTTGTTGATTATCAACTTAAGAATTGAAACCAAGAAAAAACTGTATTTTAAAGTTACGACAGGAAATTCTCGCTGAGTCGTAGGCAGTTGCAATTGTTGTACTCGAAAGAGTAAAGGAAATAAGTACTCCTATTCTTTAAGATTGCAGACCCAAAGGAAGTTAACATGCAGCATTTTAGTTTATGGGTAAATCAAAGAGATTTTTGTCTGACAAAGCTGCGTGTTTTGACTTACAGTTGGTGGAACTGAAAGAAGCAGAAGGGACATCTCTGAAGGAGTCTGAAAGATTGGAGAAAGAAATTGCAGAAGTCCAAGAATTGAAGGTAATGCAAAAAATTGCTTTTGTCGGATTTGTTTCTTCACCTTTTCCGTGTCAATTTTCTTCGCGCTGATTTCCTGTCAGTTTTCTTCGCGTTGATTACTGACGGGTTTTTTTATTTATTTATCGTGTAACAGAAAAAGATAAGTACCATGACCGCAGATGAATATTTTGAGAAGCATCCAGAGGTTAAAAAGAAGTTTGATGACGAAATCCGAAATGATTATTGGGGCTATTGATCTCACCTATGTAGCAACTCTATGGACCACTTTTGCAGGTGAACCATTTTCAGTTCATCTGTATCTGTCCTGCTTTTTTGCAATAAAAAGGGAAGACCAAATTGTTTTGCTTTGTGGCTGCTTTGAAGAATTTGGAATACAAATGTAGTTCCCAGTTGAGATGTCCTCATCCAGCTTCTTAATAGAGAGGCGACATGGTATTTTGGACATCTAATGATTTAGACCGCATATTGATACGTTTTTTGTTCTCCTGTTAACTGGAAACATGCAAGCTCATCTGTTGTTTTTTTTGTTTTTCATATTACAATGCTGTTCGAGATCGGTTAGGAGTAGTTTGGAAGGCTCCAAGAAAGATGTCGGAAATTTTTTTTTTAAAACCGACTTTGAATTTGTTCGCCCAAGTAACAGTGGTGGAGAACGTGACCTCCTTCCCTCTTTTTTTGAACTGGACCTCCTCCCTCTCTGTCTAAAGAGCGCCAGATTGACTGCTTTTAATAGGGTCTTTATCACTGCTTCTACCATTGGAAACACATTCGCTTTCTTCAAATCTAAATCATGAGAGAGAGGTTTTAGGACTGTAACCTCACCAGCGGGGCCGTTGGTGAGCTGACGGGTTACAGTCCTAAAATCCCCTCTCTCTAACCTAGCATTGTAGAAGCTGCAATTTTTTCTTCTTCCGTTTTTTTTATTTTTTTTTGTTAGAAGCTGTAAAATAAGATAGTTGAATTGGCATTGATGGCACTAATGTGCTGGTTTCTGGGTTGCGATCCTTGGCATCATGCACCACATTGCGTCTGTTCTGCTTATCCAATTATTGAAGCTGATAAAAGCCAGGCCATGTTTTGTTGGTTCTGAATCTTCTGATGAGGAATGCTTCCAAATAACACCTCCTTTTTTGTTGAATCACGAGATAATACTAAGTTGCAGGCTCTATAAATCAAATAAGTAAACTTCATTAGTTAGTCATTCGAGGCCCAACTTTTTTGTTGCATTCTATGGAATATGTGTTTTATCCGTTTGTATATGGATTTTGATCTGCCTGTTTGAGGGGTTTGGTTCTGGCATTTTAGAAAATGTTCACTTTGGCAAACCAAACCCATGTGGCAGGCTGGTAAAGAACCCAGTCTCCTTTTTATATTCCATCTGCCTTGAAATTAATTGATGTATAAAAACAAAACGATGTAAATAATACTACTACTATATACGCGTACATGCTTGTATGGGTTGGAACATAGTATATTTCAGGGCATGATTATTACAACCTGTATTCTCAGTGTAAGATTTAGGGGTTGGAATTGGACCACTCAAATAATTGTTGCAGTCCACCTGTTCTTGTTATCAAATAATTGTTGCAGCCCACTTGTTCTTGTTATCATGGCTGTGGCATGGGCCGAAAGTAAACACTCACATGCTCTGCTGCTATTCTTATTTTTCCCCCTACTCTAAATTGTTTCACATTTCTCTTCCCTTTTGTAGGAAACCAACCCCCTTGATTACTTACCCAACCTTTTTCTCGTTATTAGATCCGGAAGATGGGGTTCATTTATGCCCTTAATGAGGAGTAGCTTGGTAGTACTAGTATATTTTTGCATTTTGAAAGTGATTATTACTAAATTGAATAAAACCCAACAAAGTTGATGGTATTCAATGATACTTGTCTTGAGATGGTACCGTAATGAGTAATTTTAGTCACAGTTGAAATCATCTTCGTCTTGACGAATTCTCATGTGACTCTTCAGGATCAGGTCATGTCATTGAGACTTACAATGATGTTAATTGATGATCCAAGTTGTTCATTTTGTAGATGTGCGTCATTCATGGAAAAGAAATAGATTGATTAATATTGGTATTCATTTAAACAAACTATATGTGCATCTATAAAATAGTAATGGTTGGTCAGAGTCGTGAACTTCGATTTCTCTTTAAACAAAACATATCTTGACAAATCAACATAATTTTTTTGCACAAAAAACATACAGACTGAGATCTATAAAATGAATGACTCAGATCGTCAAATAAGACTAACGCCATCTCATTTGCATTACATAAGGGATCACTTTAGACATTCTCACATGAAAGTGTCTCCACTCTCCTAATGTACAATAATCTGCACATTGGTTCACAACCTAATTTTACAATAAACAATAGAAAAAAATATCAGCACTTCTGTCCAAACCTAGTCTCGGTCTAATATGCCGGCACATGGGGTATTGACTTTTGTTGAAGGGGTAACATTTACACCTCATTTTGAGAGACTTATGTGGTAGTTAAAAATTGGAATGGAATCAAAACTAAAGTCCCACCTTAAAAAAAAAAAAATTCAATAAAAAGAATTTTCCAACCTAAATTTTTTTTAAAAAATAGGGTACAAAAAACTTGCTAGAAAATTGGTTTTGCACTTTCTTTTTCTAAAAAGCACAGTTGACAGACAAATTCTAAATTGCTTTGCGAAATGGGATGGGATCATCTCCGATTACACTCCAAGACAGTTTACATTTTGCTCACAACACATTGCATTCTTACCTGTAAGAATATCTTTGTGGGATTCACATTTGCAAGACGTCTCTCGCAACTGTTTCGGACAATTACCGGAGATATAATCCTTTTGCTTGCAAAATCTTGAAAACTATTTTCCCTAGACAAAAGTACAATAGTACGAGTATATGATTAAGTCAGTGTATATGGAACTAGGGATGGTGCACCGTGCTATGCACATCCGGATTGTTCGTTCGGTAATTCAACAATTCAAATCTTATTTTCATCCTCCGAGTATCTGAGCCGTTCATTGCCGAGATGAAATCAAAACCATTAGATTATCGAATGGACGGCCCGGATGTGCACATCACAGTGCCGCACAGCACTCTCCTGAGTCGGTATATATGATCCGGATAAAGAGACCGGCTATAGCCGGTGACGGCCGTTACTCCAAGTAACCCAGTACCCAACCCCACCAATACGCAACCACCAGCACCACAACCAGTACCTCGGCCGCGTCACTTTTTCTCACGTGTCCCGAATCTCCACCGTACATCTCCTCCACCCCTATCCCAAACACCCCCAAACTCTCCCAAAATTACACTCCCTCCCCCTCAATAAAAATGCTCTCGAAAACCAGCCACCAATGGCGACACATGACCAAACCAATACATACAAAAGAGTCCGCACACCTTCAAATGTCAAATTCTCAACAACAATTGCACTAGCTTCGAATTCACGGCGTCGGGAAAAAAATACGTAAATATCTTCTCCCGAGCAGTTGAACGATCCGAACGAATAAAAGTTACAGAATCCAATCGCATGAGTCTCTACTCTCTGCTATGACCGAGGTCAACTGGGCGGAGTTTCCGAACCGGTACGCCGGGATGCGGGGCAATGTCGGCGGCGGCGGCGGGGAGGCGGAGGACTGGAAGTACCACGCGGCGGAGTTCGCGAAGGGAGTGGCGGAGATGAGCGTGGAGTTCGGGAGGGGCGTGAGGGACGTGGTGAGGCAGAGCTTGCTGGCGAAGGATTCCTACTTCGTGAGGAACTTCGGGGAGCCTTGCGCCAAGGCGTGCGAGAGGCTGAGGTTTCTGAACGAGTACCTGCCGGAGGATCGCGATCCGGTCCACTCGTGGACCGTGGTGTTCTTCGTTGCTGTCGTTGCTCTTGCAGGTACTTGTGTGGATGCGAAAGTTTATTGCGGACTTGTTGTGCTCTCTGTTTGGAAAATTTTAGCGAATTTGTTAATTTAGGCTGATAAATTTCTTAGGATTCGGTGGTGAAAGATTCATATTTGATTGCGATCTTAAATTGAGCGTAATTGACTGTTAAGTCTGTGCGTGAGTTGAAGCAAGTCGTTCGTATGTGTTGACGTAGCATCTAATACAAGACTCGTAAATATTTATCACGGATTTGTTCTGCTAATTTTAGCGTATATGTCAATTTAGATTCTTAAATCGCTCTTGAGAGATTGATATTTTATTGAGCATAATTCAACGTTAAGTCACTAAAGTGAGTTGAAGCAAGTTGTTGATATATGTTGCCGTAGAATCCAATAGAAGACTTGTAGATGTTTGTAAAAACAAAGAGGAGAATTGAGGTTTTTAATGTAAATGTGAATTTGATTATTGGAAAGAACGCTAGATTGTAATTTTTTCTCTCCTGCGGGTCAAATTGGTAACAGTAATTTGAATAATTTTTCTTGGCAATTTGAGGTCAGATTTTAAAGAAAATTGCGTGATTAGAGATTAATTAAAATGGTGGAGAACATTATAAAGGTACCGAATTAGAATCAGAAGTCTTTTAGAATTTCTCTAGAGGAATTTAACAATGATCCTGAATTGAGCCTAATTCGACGTTGAATTTCGGGAATTAATGTATTCGTCTTGTGAATTGGCTATTGGAAATAGTATCGTCCTTTGACTCCTTTCACATTTGATAGTAATTTCTCTCTTGTGGATCATATTACTTAGTTATTCATTGTAAGAAGTACGTTCTACATTTGGTTGCAGTTTTAGCACTGGTTCAGAGTTGAATTTTTGTCCTGGTGAGGATCAAATATTGTGCAGGTCATTGCCCAGTTTTAGTGGGTCACTTGTTTATTTATGAGTGATACAATAGGATTTATCTTGGGACTCTGCGAGATTGTCCCTGTTTCTTCAGGTCATTTCCCAGTGTAGTGGACCACTTAGTTGCTCATGAATGATATTAGTGGATTAACTTCAAATCTTTTTCTTGTGGAGGATCCTACTCTTACCATGCCAGAATCCTATTACCACAAACTATCATTTGCTCAATGGTTGTCAACCATTAATAATGTTGGCAATATGCTCTTTGTAAGCCGCTAGGATTTTGAGTTCATAAATCTCAATTTTGCCTCTGCTTATCTGAACTTTGAATTAATCTGCTCCTGCTTACAATAGGAGAAATGAATATGCCCCCTACTTGAGTTGAAAATAATCACTTCCATATGAACTGCATCTTTTGGAGATAATCACACGACCAGGACTTTGAATGGGTACAAAAGGGTTCTCCCATTTTAGGTCTTAAATTGGGCCCTTTGCCAGCAATTAGAAACTCTGGAATTGCTTTGTATAAAGGAAAAAAGTATTTCTTGAATTTTTCACTTGAGGAAATGTTGTAGAGCTGCAGAACACTGGTCAATATATATTTGTGCCATCTTAAATTCTTAAACTTCAGTTTCTCCTGAATAATTTCACATTCTTGTCTTGTTTCTTCATGGTCTGCTCACCCTTCTATCTTATCTGCAGCGCTGTGTGTAAGTAGTGGACATGATACTACCACCCCATTGGTAAAGAGATTGTATATGCATCCTCCTAATGCTTGTCGTATATTACTACCGGATGGCAGACACTTGGCTTATCAAGAACAAGGCGTTCCAGCTCACAGAGCTAGATTTTCCATGATTAGTGCTCATCCCTTTCTTTCATCCCGACTTGCAGGTAGAATAATCTCATTGCCAAACCCTTAAATTGGTGTGACTAAATCTAATGAGTTGTGGGTAATACTGCTTCCTGCTATCATTTGGGACTAATTTCTTTACTTATGTTAAAATAGGAATACCTGGTCTAAAGGCTTCACTGCTGGAGGAATTTGGCATTCGCCTGGTAACATATGATCTTCCAGGTTTTGGTGAAAGCGATCCCCATCCCAATAGGAACCTTCAGTCGTCAGCTCTGGATATGTTGCAATTTTCATATGCTGTCAATGTCACCGAGAAGTTCTGGGTGCTAGGATACTCAGAAGGAAGCATGCATGCTTGGGCTGCACTCAGATACATTCCTGATAGAGTAGCAGGTATACTGCCGCGCCTCTCTCATACGTCAATTTCTATTAAATTCATGAATGTAGTAGTTATGGGGTATTATCCATCTTGTAGTGATGTATGTTGTACGTGTTCCTAACAGATTTTCTCCAATTTTTCGGGGTCTATAAGGGGCATGAAAACACATCTCTCCCTCTACATGTATCTCCTCATAGAAATGTTCTTCTTCATACCTTAATTTTGCATCTAAGATGGTTGGCCCCAAGCAAAGAAGTTTTGAACCTGTGGCATCTCATTCACAAGGCTAGATTCCAAGCGACTATTCTACACCATAGAGCTAAATAGGTTGTTTTTGTATGCTTGTTCTGCCCATTTTGAGTAATTAGTGACCTTGTCTTGATACTGTAGACGGAGTATGTTAATCTGCAATATTTTCTTGGATGAGAAGGATTTCCCCTTCAGAAACAAGTTTTGGCAACTGTCATATTTTCTCTCCACGGAAGTGATGTATAAACAACAAGTAGATCAATGATTTTCTTACTATGCACGCTGTAATTAACAAAAATTTGAAAATTGTAATATGATGAGCCATAAAGGGAATGTAGGTCTCTGGCTAGAACTTATAACAAAGGCTTTTTGATCTATAAAGGGAATTCATGCAGCTAGGGCCGGCCCAAGGTATTTAGATGCCCTAGGCCAATTGGTGAAATAGTGCCCTACATAAATTTTTTAATTTAAAAACAAAAAACAGAAATACTTTTTTATATATAATTTTCATTCATATTATTCAACATGGTAAATATTTTAGCCTTAATGGCTTGTGCGGTTGCAATAATATTTAGTGAACTCAGGTTTGAATCACAGCAGCCCCAATTTGTGTGATAGGAGGAAAATTTTTTTGGCAAAAAGACACCAAAAAAATACCCTACCAAGATTTGAACCTAGGCATGTGAAAGAGCAAATACTTTACTATTAAACCACCAAAGGAGCTTGTATTATAGTTGCACACAAAAAATATATATACTTATCTAGGAAGGGGTGCCCCATTTTTTGCCCAAAATGTGGAGGCCCAAGGCGGCGGCCTCTTGGGCCTTCCCATTTGGCAGGCCCTGCATGCAGCCAATCCCCAAATACTTCAATAGACTATAGGTACTATAAAATGACAACAAAGAATTGAAAACTTGCAAATCCTCAAGGAATTGGACCCTTAAGTACAACTTTGTAATATGGCATTTTTTTTCATGTGAACAATCTGATATGCATGGGGCCACATAGGAAATGGTGTAATGTTCTGCTTCATAATACTGAAATTCAATGAGAAGATCACCCATGCTATCATAGATCTGAACTTCTGTGTTGCCCGGGAACAGAGAGAAATGAAATTATACTCGATGCTCTTTATCTCTGATCTATCCTGGCTGGATATGCAGGTGCACTGATGGTTGCTCCGGTTGTTAATCCATATGAACCAAGCATGACAAAAAAAGAGAGATCTCGAATCTGGGAGAATTGGTCACCGCGAAGGAAACTAATGTACTATTTAGCTCGTAGGTTTCCTAGTTCTCTTGCTTACCTCTACCGCCGAAGCTTCCTGTCTGGAAATCATGGTCAGATAGATAAGTGGCTATCACTATCAGTTGGAAAGGGAGTAC
This sequence comes from Rhododendron kiyosumense, assembly GCA_019656275.1. Taxonomy (NCBI): domain Eukaryota; kingdom Viridiplantae; phylum Streptophyta; class Magnoliopsida; order Ericales; family Ericaceae; genus Rhododendron; species Rhododendron kiyosumense. Next base: position 856,977 of record BPLS01000658.1, read on the forward strand.
GTCATCTTGCTATACCCATCTTTCTCGCAAACATGTGTTCTTGTTATGAATTTAGATGGGAAGAATAAGTAAACCAAACAATCGGGATCTACATAAATATGTAAGAACTTGCCAAAATCTCAGTTAGCAATCCTAATGGTGTGGCGACAATTTGGGAGTTGTTTCTGCTCCTCGTGTAGAAGGAATTTCTTCTAAATGTATCGATCAGTTACTTCAATGGTTTCTCATTGCGGAAAATGCTGATTTGTGTAGGATAGAGCTTTGATAGAAGAGCCAATATTTGAGAAGTTTTGGCAGAGGGACGTTGAGGAATCAGTCAGACAGAGAAATGTAAAACCATTTGTGGAGGAAGCTGTTTTGCAAGTCTCCGAATGGGGTTTCAGACTTTCAGACCTCAAAATACAAAAGAAACGCCAGGGTAAAGGTATTATTCATTGGCTGAAGTCCATATATAGCCAAGCAGAAGAACAATTGACAGGCTTTCTTGGCCCAATTCATATATGGCAGGTTAGTGCACCTCATATAATCTTCTTCTTCATTTTGTTTTCTTTTCCTTGTATGGAATCCAATATTATCATCTAGAATTTTTAATGCTTTGCTTGTGTCTTTAAAACGAAGTGCTTTGCTTATGCTTAGGAACAGTTCATTTTTACAGCATTGTTTCGTTTATTTAGTCTATTTAATGGAGGCCAGATGAACGAATTTAGTTGTACGCTAAACCTTCAAACACAGTTAAGTTGATAGCAAAATGATGTCCTGAGAAACAAATGATGCGTTGAATTTGTATCAAACTTTCTTTTTCTTCCAGGAGTATTGAAGTAAAATAAATAAACTTGATATGCCGATTCTGCTACTGACCCTTTTACCCTCATGTGAATTTTCCTACGCTCAACAGGGCATGGAGGATAAAGTTGTCCCACCTTCAATGACCGATTTTGTGCAGCGAGTTATACCAGGGGCCATGGTACATAAGCTCCTTTACGATGGCCATTTCACCTATTTTTACTTCTGTGATGAATGCCATAAACAGATTTTTACTACCCTTTTCGGAAACCCACAAGGGCCACTTCCTGCTGAGGTAGAAGATCAAACGCCCATCAAAATAATTGAGGCGAAAGATGATGAAGAAGAAGACACACTCGGCGATACTGCCAGGGACTGAGGTCATTTTTCTGGTTCAATTGAACAGATTCTGAATCTCCGATGTATATATACGATAGGTTTACCCCGGTAAGCATTGAGTCTAGAAGTTAAGCCATTAGTTTTGGTTTCACCAAACAGATAATTGGAAGTTGGAAACTTGGTAGAGACAATAATTCAATTGTCCTGGTTCAATATCGAGGGACCTATTAAGATAGAAGCGTATACTGAATTGAATTGGGTCAATAATTTTCTTGGTGTGTAAACTTGTTCATGGATAAATGACACGCAAAGTGGACCTTTTCAACATCTGATTAGTTAATGCTCAATTTGTTGATTGGGACTTAAGGCTCGATTTGATTTGGTTTGGTTTGGTTTGGACGTCAATCTCATCCCCTTCAATCGGTTTGATCGGATGAGTTAGGAATGTGTTTGAATTTCAAATCATGTGGAATAATGGAACAAAATGTAAAATAAAAAGAAAACAAGGAAATAACAAAGTAAAGGATATAAACCCGTCACAAATTTGCGATCCAAATTCAAAGTTAAGTGATTGTATGGTTCGAAATTCGGTATAGCAAACAAGGTTGGTTTAATAAGCAAGAAAACTTATTGGAAAAACCAATAATCAAATTACGAAGAGGGAGAAAGAAGTTAGTACATAAAAAGAAAGGGGAAACTATGAAAACTAGAAGGAAAAGGAAACAGAGAATTTACAAATTTTCTGTTCCAATGATTTGAAGAAAATCAAATGGTTCTGTTCCTCAGCAGTTTAGGACGGCTGCTTGCTTCACCTCTAAACCCAAACCTTTTCCATATCTTAGTCCGTCCTCTCTCAATGTCCTCATCAACTTCCCTCCGACCCTCAACCGATGGTCGGACGAGCCAGGTGAGATCAAAGACACCGGCGTGGTACAAAATCATAACCGTTGTCGACAAAAGCAGCTGAAAAATCCAAGGAGCGGTGGCGAGGGCAACACCAGAAATGGAGAACATGGGGACGTAGAAGAGGTTTTTCTGGGTGTTGGCGGTGCCGAGACGGAAGAGGAGAATGCCGACGGCAGTGATCCAGAGGGAGTGGATCAGGATGGAACGGAGGCGGAAGCCTTGATGAGTGGTGCATCTGTTGGCATCCATTTCTTCTATGGGGTTTTGAGGATAGTGTGTTTGAGGATGATTAGTTTTTGAATGATAAGTTTGGGATAATGAGAGGGAACAAACCAATTGAAAATTAAAATATGGTTAGTTTACGTTAGAGAAGATCCCATTGAGTTGTTTATAGGGAGTGTGAAAAGAAATTCGAAAATTGTACAAAAGAATGTTCTATTTTTTTAATTAAAACTGATACAGGTTTTAGTAATCAATTGATTTGTTGGATAAAGATAATTTTTTCACATGCTGTTCAAATGAGCGAGCCTGCAAAACCTGAAATTAATGAATCTATTAATGTTGACAAAATATTCTTGATATAATTTCAATTAGTTTTTGGGGTTTTACCTTGGATATTTTTAAAAATATTTGAACAAAAGTCATAAATTTTTTACTTTTTTGATCTATCTAGACGAGACAAATCAATAATCCACAAAAGTTAGGCTCAAAACTATCAAACGCGAACAAAATTTGAGTAAGGACAAAACAAGAAAAAGTCCCAAAAATCTTAGCAGAGGGTATGTTTTAAAATTTTCGAAAAAAACAATCCAAAGATATTTTTTTTTATTCTTCTGTTTTTGAAATATTTTGAAACTTAAGCCCTGCAAACATATCCATTTTGCGCATCACAAGGCCAGAGACTTTGTCTGTAGGGGTAGACCTTACAAATACTTGTGATTTTGGATCTCAAATGGTGTCTATTCTAGCCAATGCCACCAAAGCAAAATACGCTGCATGACTGCCACGTATCACCCTCTCCCTCTCTCCCTCTCCTCTACTTAAACCTCCTCTCTCTCCACGTACTTCACATGCACTCTCACTGATTTCAGAATCGAGTAGCAGTTGTTACAACACAAGAAGAAGAAGAACAGATCAAAGAAGAGTTTTTAGAGAGAGAGAGAGAGAGAGAGAGAGAGAGAAAGAAATTAGGTGAAGATGGCAAGGAGAAAGGGTGTAGTGCTGCTGGTGCTGTTGATGATGTGCTATGCAGTGGCAATGGTGGGTGGTTCTGATGGTGGGAGGGCGAGGAGAGAGAGGGAAGAAGAGGGGGATGAAAGGGGGAGGAGAAAGAGAGAAGAGGAGGAGGAAGAAGAAGAAGAAGGGTATGACGAAGGTGGTGGTGGTGGAGGGAGGAGGAGAGAGAGGGAAGAAATGTTCTTGATGCATGAGATGGAGACCGTGGTGAGGACTGATGCAGGGGACATGAAGGTGATCAAGGGTTTCGATTTTGGAGGAATAGGAGGGGTAGTTTCGGAAAAACAAATTCATCTTGGGTTTATCACCATGGAACCTAAGAGTTTATTCATTCCTCAGTACCTTGATTCCAATTTGATCATCTTTGTTCGCAGAGGTATTACTAATTCTTGACTCTCTCTGTTTCTGTTTCCCTTTATTGATTTGAACAATGGTAGTCGAAGAACTGAAACTTTTTTGAGGAGGTTTCCGTAAATATGCTTTTACGGAGCTGATTTGCGCGCGTTCAAAAGTGTTTTGAACCCGGGCCCTTACATCCCCTGTTATCCCACTATTGCTACTATATTTTAAGTTTTGTTTGCGAAAACTATAAAGAAAGGTCCATCAAAATTGTGTTATTCGTATGTGAGGAAGATATTTTGTTAGTTGATTTATGAATACATGTGATTTGGTGCTTGTATTAAGAATCTTGCATCCACCATTGTACATACAGTTTCGATATCTGCGTTTAGATTTGTCCATATAGACTTTTCTATACCGATTCTGATAGTTGGCTTTTTTGTTTCTATGGTACGAATTATTAACCAAAATGCTAAAGCCACGCTGCAAACGTCGTGCCGTTTAATAATATTAAAAAAAACACTAAAAAAAAGAACAAGGGTGAGCCTGTGAAAAATCGGCTCAATGCAATATGTGTAGGTACTCGATTAAATCTTCCAATTTTTTCATTCAGATTTCAGAATCTTGGTTTTTTTCATATTAAATTATTGAACGGCTCGAATCATCCCTGTAAGTCCACACGGTGGTCGGTTCCGGTGCAGCCACCGTGAGTGGCCATAGACGGGTTCATTTATTAAATGTCATGTGCAAAGATTTTAAGCAGTTGGTTAGCCCAGTTGGTATCGTCCTTATTCTTCTAATGGTCTACTCCAATTGGGAGGTTAGGGACTATCATTGGTAAAGGTGAAGATATGATCATATAAGTTTCTAAATGTGATCAAGATATGATCATATAGGACATGGTAATGGGAAAACTGTGTCGGAGTAATATAGGACATGTAGGTGGTACGCATCTCCATCCTTTCTTTGTGATAACAATACAAGTCATTTTTTAGATTTTCCCAAACTAGGGTTCATATACCTAGGATTTGGGTTCCACCCTCCAATAACTACGAGTGGGCCTTTTAGAATGGAGTAATGATAATATTTGGACACACTTTGGAACCCACACGATACACGGGAGGAGACCTACACCCTACACACATCGGATAGTTGCAGACACATCTGTCTCATAACACCTATGTCCAGTTATTTCTGTTTAGGATGGCTTTTGCAGCCTTACCAAAAAAAAAAAAAGAAGACAGATTGTGGAGCCACAACAGGGTCTAAGAATGACGAGTAACTTATACCGTTGGCTTCGTTGTGATTGGGTGCAGGGGAGGCGGGAGTGGGATCAATCTACAAAGAGGATTTTGAGGAGAAGCAATTGAAGGGAGGAGATGTGTACAGAATCGGAGCCGGTTCCGCGTTCTACTTGAGGAATACCGCGGAGGGCCAAAGGCTCCATATCATTTGCAGTATTGACAAGGCTGATGGCTTCGGATGGGGCAGTTTCCAGGTACTTTAAAAGTCACTTCATGACTGTTGTAAGAAAATCATTTGCTAATTTTTTGGCTGCTAACTTTTGTGTTCCCGATTTTAGTTCTGTAACTTGTCTATGCCAGTGTTTGGAGTATTAGTTAATTCACTTTCGAACCCTTTTAATTTGTGCAGTCTTTCTTCATCGGTGGAGGAACGAATCCCATGTCTGTACTTTCTGGTTTCGACACTATGACTCTTGCAACCGCCTTCAATGTAAGCATTATGTACCAATGGTTAAACCGTAGTGCTATGTAATTCTATACTAGCACTAATTCATGCCATTCTCATATTTAACGTGGCATATGGAATTCTTGTATCGAATTGATATCATTAACACTGTAGTTCATAATCTCAATTCCAAGGCCTGATTTGAGGGGCATAAAAACTTACTTCTATTATGTACAGAAATCCTTGTATAGAGTGCTAAGGGCTCTTCACTGGTCCTTTCGTTCTAAATTAGAACACCCACTATTTGTGACTCATCCTTTGGGAAAAAGAGAGTATTCAATCCTCATGGATTGCAGGTGTCAACATCAGAGGTGAGAGACATCTTGACCCGGCAACGTTCCGGCCCAATTGTGTTCTTGTCGGAGGATTTGCACCCGCCAAACATATGGGCGCAATTCGTGCGACTGAAACAGCATGAAAAACTACAGCACCTAAAGCGAATGGTGGATTTGCAAGAAGCAGCCACTAAAGAACAAGAGGAGGAACCAACATGGTCGTTGACCAAGCTATTCAAATCTGTATTTGGAGAGGAACCAAATGGAGAAGACAACCGAAGGAAGGCACCGGACTCTTACAACCTCTATGACAGGAAACCAGACTTCAGGAACAACTATGGCTGGAGCACGGCCATTGACAAGTCCGATTACTGGCCTCTCGGCCACTCTGACGTTGGCCTTTATCTGGTCAACCTCACCGCGGTAATCTGCTACTTCCATTAGCCATTACTTATTACTGTGGCACTTTGTTTCTCAAGTTGGCAGACTGTCATCTAATTACATAGCTAGTTTTTGTTTGTCATCATCAAGATGAAGCAGTTCATAAGATAATAGTGGTTATAGAGAGGGAAACAGATCCTCTTCAAGGGAAATATTGGCAATTAAAAAAATAGCATTACCTACTTTCAAAGTGTTGGGAATGCCAAAATAGTGCTTTCCCCATTTATCAAACTACTTATCTACTTTAATAGCAGAATAGCCTAGTATCTAATTCTTTAATTGTAGGGATCTATGATGGCGCCCCATATAAATCCAAGGGCCACCGAGTATGGTATCGTATTGAGAGGATCAGGCACAGTTCAGGTAGTGTTTCCCAATGGGACCTCGGCAATGAAAGCGAAGGTGAGTGAAGGAGATGTGTTCTGGGTTCCCAGGTACTACCCATTCTGCCAAATAGCATCTCGAACGGGCCCCCTCGAGTTCTTCGGGTTCAGCACGTC
>BPLS01000658.1:883544-901170 GCA_019656275.1 Rhododendron kiyosumense
ACTCTTAAGACTCTTCCAAGAATAATGCAGAAAAATAAGCACACTGAATTTAATCAAAAGTGGACTTACAAACGACTATTCTTTGGTAAGAAAAAACTTACAAGAAAATAAAAGAACTTGAATTTAATCAAAAGCAATCTTACATGCAAATAAGCCTTCAACTTACAAAAAGATCATACTTTAAACTAAAACTAATCTAAGATAGATCTCTGAGCAATCATTTTGTATGAGTTGTCAGATGATATGAATTTTTCGTGGGGGCTTCTCTCTTCGCTTTACTTCTCTATTTATAGACACTGGGTCTGCCTTCGATCTCCACGTTTTCGATTGATGCCTACGTTGGCCACATAAAACGGTTGAGGGGGCTTTCGAACGGTTATCTTGATATTTCCATAATTCTTTCCTCCTCTGCACGCTTCGATCATGGTGTTCATGGCCACTTCTTGGATCATGGTTCCTATTTTCAAGCAACGTGAATTAATGCAACACGTCTGGCTTCACAAATGATTCCCTGCAATTGCATCTAATTTCAGTTATAAAACAAGGCAGTGAGGATACCGTTCGATGATTGTAGTGTTTAAATCAACGATTAAATCCAATAACTTCCCAATTTATCATTTAATCGTTACCCAAACGACACAGTTTGTCATAAAAACAGTGTCCTCTTTAATTCCCGTAATCCTCTGTAACTAATACTCGACTGGGACAAGTTCCGTGTGGTCACCGTACCGTTCGGTGCTATGTGGAATTTTTTCATTGGGTGACACTTTTTAGGATGTAAACAGGCTAATCAACAAGAGCTCTATAGTCAAAATTTAATTATAATAATTTAGAATTAAATGATCAGAAAAATAAAATCTTCTCATTCATTTAAACGGATTGAAATTTGGAATATTTAATTTTTTTCTTAACACGTATTTATTCTAATTAAAGTGAAACTAACAAATTTTGTAAACAAACACTGCAAAGGGCAAAAAAGTCATTTAACAACTTTTTACATCAATCCCCCTTTCTTATACCCCAAATTAATCCTCCATTCAAACCAAGTACTATATAATATCCTCTCCATAAACATTACATCAACGTGGGTCATCCCCTATTAACCAATACCCCCTACTATCCAATACACCATTCTTACATAATACCTCCAAACCTAATTCCGCATACAAACAGGCTCATAGTGTAAAGTTTTTTTAACACCCTTGCTAGAATTATTGGAGCCAGTCGGACACAAATTTTAGGTCAACTTCTCTACAGAAACCTAATTGTTCTGGCACCCCAACATCAGAAAGAGGTCATGCATACCTCATACCAGTCGGACCCGATGGGAGAGGGGTGGACGAAGGGGGAAGCCGGATCTGACCGAATGAGGAAAAGAACCGTCAAACGGGGAGGGAAATTCAGGAGGATGGGGACTGATATAGAGAGGAAACCGGCCGATCGGACGGGGAGAGGGCGGATCAGAGAGGGGAGTCAATCGGCTGGAGAAAGAAAAAATCATGTCACTCAATGATATCTTTTGAACGGAGCAAAAAAACAACAGAAAAATTATTTTCGTAATGTATTTTCCTAAATACATTATTTTTAACTTTAAAAATTACAAATAAAGTACTTATTTTTTAAGAATCCTTAACAGAACAAGGCCTTATTTTGTCTCATCTTATCTTTTATCGGTGCTATCCCTATTATGCTACAAATGCTTTTCAATTTTTTACTTTCTCACGTGAAGTTTTACCACAGATCTATCTCAATATTCTCATTTCAACATCACTAATTTGACTTGTATATTATTTCAGTTACACCCATCACTTTGTTTGTATTACTGATTTCGTCACTAGTAATTGAATGAGGTTACTGATCCTATGAAATTCATATATTACATAGGACTATATTTTATTATTAATTTTGTCAAACAAATGAACCATAAACTTGAAGCTCAATGGGAGTATAGACAATTGATTTTGAGTTTTTTTTTCTCCCCCTAGTTATTGTCCCTCTTTGTTAAGTTCTGTAATTTTCAGCAATTAATATTAAGAAAAATTATGTATTTATGTAAATAATTTTTCTACTAATATGAATCTTATTTGATAAATTTTATTAAAATATTTTAAATGGTGAAAAAAAATTAAAAATTATTTTTATTTTCATTATATTTAAGTTTAAAATTATTATTTTTTTGTAAATAAAAATTTAAAAAGAAAGCGAAACGGTACCTTACTTTGTGCAAGTAATCAAAAAACGCCAAGTAGGGATGGCAATGGTGCAGATCGGGTCGGATTTAGCGTCCCCCAAATCTGCCCCATTTTATATCGGATCGGAGTCGGAGCGGGGGAAATCGGAGAAGTGTCGGGGTTGGGGGAAAATCGGGTCCCCATTCCACATAATAATTTAACTAATTTTGTTCTTTTTAGAGTATTTTGATTAAAACAAGATATTGATGATCAATGAAAGTTGAAAAAGACAAAAAAAAAGACAAAGACATAAATTAGTGTTTTATTAATTAGTATATTGCTCTTATTATATCAAAAAAATGAAATTTATTTAAACATATACATTCAAATATATAAATATTTGTAATCGGGTTCGAATCGGATTAAAACGGGGTGGGAAAAGCGAATACCATACCCGTTCCATTTGCCTATTGGATCGGAGAATATCCGCTCGGATCGGAGCGGAAAAGTCGGAGGCGGGAACAGATCGAAGGTAATTGCCATTCCTAACGCCAAGTACAAATGCTGCTACTCCTGTGAAGTCTTTTCAGCAGACCCCTAGTACATGCACAGGACTTTACAGGAACGCCAGTGGTATTTCCCTGATCGAATTGGTCCAATAAAGTGAGCCCTTTGGGCGTTTTTTCCGGTTAAAAAAATAAAGTACAATAAGTTTTTTTCGAAAAAATTGAACCTGTATGTCTCGTTTTAAATTTCAAAATTTTGTCGTTACGCATCACATCTTTGAAGTTTATTGACATTTTCTTTGCAGGTAAAAGAGAGCATTTTCTTTTAATTTGTTGGATTAATCGAGGCATTGCTTTGTAAAAGTTTTTGATTACAACGGCAGCCGGACATTCCTTCTTCTAACTCGAACCCACGACCTCTATAGGAGGAAAAGTGGCTAACCACTTATACTAGCATGCGGGGTATAAAGATTAAAGGGAGGGCGGGTTGTCTTACGGGACTGTAGAGTGGTCGATTCGGTCATTTATTTCAACAATAAAAAATTTAAATTTTAATTCGAATAATAAATAACTTGGTTCAATAGGAGATAGAATTACCCCAAACCGTCAACGTCAAAATAAACGGTCTAATCAACCGTCCTACCACACCTATAGTGTGAACTGCACCAGAGGATTTCGAAATTCGAGTAAAAGACACCCTTCTACCTTTTGCTTTAAATGAGATATACTATTCTCTCTCCGAAAGGCAAGAGAGAGAAACAGAGACAGGGAGGGAGAGAGGACCATACCACCACATTTTCCAACCCAATTTAGCCCCAAAACCATAGTTACTGTTCTCTATGTTCATCTCTTCAAATCTTGAAGTAAAATGCAGTCCATCTTAAACCTCCACAGCAACCGTGGCCTTCCTCTCTGTCTTTCGGGGATCACACACCCTCTCTCTCTTTCTAAAGAGTAATCTCTCTCTCTCTCTCTCTCTCCAGATCTTTCTCTCTCTGAATTAAATACTGTATGTTGTGATGAAACCCTTTTGTTTGGTGGTATACAGGATGGCGGATCATGATCGCAGAAGGGAGGCCCTGAAAAAGAAAAAAAGAGGGATTCTGGTTGTGAATTATGATGTGGGTATTGTGCGAAACCATGAGAGAGGCTTGGAAGAGATCAGAGGAGGTGATCATGAAGTGGAGGGAGATCTGGTTGCTGATCTTGTGCATGATTTGATCTACTTGTTCTTGGCTTGTCCGGCCAAAGCTGCATAGCTTCCACCAGAATTGTACTTGTACTATTACTATTTGTTACTCCGTAGACTTGATCTGTGGGGTTAATTGAATCCACTTTCTCTTGTTCTTCCGGTAGATTTATGTCTGGTAATGGTCCCCTCCGTGAATTAATATATTTTTTTTTTCATGATCTTGCTTTGATGGGTTCTTGTCATTTCGCAACTAATTAATGAATTGGGTAAGGACTTATTTTTCACTCTATGATACATGTCATCTCTTATTATCGTACATCACATTTAATTTTAAAAAAATATTTATTTTAGTTATTGAAATATGTCCTTACTAGATTATCCCAGTTTAAAATATAATATAAAAAATTATTTCATCAGTTTCAATTTAATTGTCTCTAGTTTTATTATAGCTGGTTAAAAATTGAATTATATCTTTAAATTGATAATAAATTTTATATTAAATCTGAATTTTATTTGATTGATTTCGATTAGTTCTATAATATAATATTTTTAAAATCAGATAAAATATTATAAATTATAAAATATAATCAATTAAAAAATAACACAAACTCTAAAAAAAGTAGTACGAATTCTAAAAAAACCAATTAAAATTGGGACGGGGAGTATAAAATATCGACGATCCAGGGAGTTTGAATGCTTTGTTTGGTACATGTGGACAAAAAAGGAAAATTAAAAAGAAAAAACTCACTTAGCAACTCACTCTCACTCACACCCGATAAGTTTTCCAGCAATTAATTGACCCATAACTTGTCTCTCTCTAGCTTCTTCCTCTCAACACCCACCCCGTATCCTTCTAGTTTATTTAATTTTAATCTCAAATTGATTTTTGTTATTTATTCTGGTAGTTGATAGAGTAAATGATCATATGCACGCAATTCATCACCCAACTGATTTTCCCAATGGCAAACCCACCTCAATTGAATATGGAAAATCTAAGTTGTAAACACTAGCCACAAATTCTTCATTTATTATTCTTAAAAAGATCAATTTTTTTGTTTTGGACAGAAATACCTAACTAAACATACACTTTTCCTCCCAAAAAATTTTGGCTTCCTTCATGCCCTCCCAAAACTGGCGGAGTAAAGGTCTCAAATACTTTTTCCTTTTCCCTCCACAATTCATTTGGCTCCCTTCCGGAGGAAATTCATTTAAATCAAAATGAGTTTTTGAAACAAACTCTCCATCCATTGCAGTATTAGACGACACAAATGAAGTGTGAGTGAAATTGTCCAAGTCAACAAACTCTCCAGCCATGCTTTTTCCCTATTTTTGTTGCGAATAACTGTGTATGAGTATTTATGGAAGAAGAATGTGAGATATGCTCATGGATGCATGTCAAAAGTCCATGAAATGTGAAAAGGCATAAAAATGGAGGGAGCCAAATGAATTGTGGAGGGAAAAGGAAAAAGGATGATGCTATGGTGTCCCCGGTCATTTTGGGGACACCGTAATTTTTGGCATAACAGAACCCTTGCAAGCATAACAAAAATCATTACAAGTATAATAGAACCATAACATGGCATAACCAAGGCATAACCAAAAACCAATCAAAGCATAACCAAAAATCAACCAAGGCATAACCAACCAAGTTATGCCTTGTTATAATTTTGGTTATGCTTATAATGGTTTTGGTTATGCTTGTAATGAATTTGGTTATACTTATAATGGTTTTATTATGCCAAAAGTTACGGTGTCTCCAAAATGACCGGGGACATCGAAGTCATTCCCAAAAGTATTTGAGACCTTTACCCGACCAGTTTTAGAATGGAATGAAGGAAGCCGAAATTTTTTGGGAGGAAAAGTGTGTGTTTAGTTAGGGTATTTCTGTCCAAAACAAAAAAAAGTTAATCTTTTCAAGAACAATAAATGAAAAGTTTGTGGCTGGTGTTTGGAATTTAGATTTCCCATGCAAAAAGAAATAAATAAAGAATTATCATATGCCTAGAGGACATATGTTAACAAAACCCCTCTTTCAAACTCATGCACTCTCTCCTCCCTCTCCGGTTTCCCATTTTTCTGTCTAAGATAAATTGTTGTCATTGCAACGCCGCCACCGTCTCGTAATTTTATTTAATGGCGCCGTAATCGTGTGCCACAGTGTTGCAATTTAACACCGAGTACGTACTTCGATTGCACGTTATGAATGTATTTCTATACTCTTACCATTATAACAAACTTGGTGTTATTTACGGACGTGAATTAGTTAAGGCTTCTAAAATCAACGGTCAGTCACGGATTTTTACCTTTTGGATTTGGGTCGTGACAGTGCATGAGGAGAATGCCTTCCTCATATCCCGTCTTATCAGTCGGGGTCGGGTCGGGTATACCTAAACCAAACGGCCCCGGGCAAGGCAACTCGGTTGTACTGAAGAGTGACCCAAGCCATTATGTTCGAGTAGAATCCTCAGTGGACGGTCTAGGTCTCCTCTGGCGTGCCAGCCTAGTCAGGCTTAGCGGTTCACATCGAACGAGCTCCAAGTTGAACGTGAATTTGAAAGATAAAAAGTCCTCCTTAATTGATTTGGAAAACTAGGAAATGAAACACATAAATTCCAATTAGAGTAATATTTTACTTCAGGACTGGACATGCCATAGTCAAATACTGTAAAATAGAAGGACAAAAATTAACTAAATGGCCCGGAAAATAACTCCCCTTCCCTCTTCTTCTTTTTCTTCTAGTTATTTTTGGCTTTTGGAGATGAATTTATGGTACAATTGCAATGGAAATGGGGTAAAACTCCAAAGAAAATCTTTTTAACGGCGGAGCCGTGAATAGTTGTTTATGGAGTTAATCGCAACTGTCTAAAAGTGTTTTGGACGATCTGGATGTTAATAAAATTTCTCCGGAAAAGAGTTAAACAAAAATTGTTTAACTTTTCTCTGGAGAAGACGGTCGCGATTGCTTGCTGTAATGAACTTGTTCATGGCGACAAGTTCCTCTCAAAACTCCAAGCATGATATTGGGGAGTGGGCATAAATTCTGACACGTTCCTCTGTAAATGTTTTGTTTCGAAATGAATGTTTTTGCCCGGTGAGTACCCTCACCCAATTTCTTAATTTGACATGTGAAAGGTTAATGAGGAACTGAAAAGTCAAGGAGATGGGAGAGTCAGGGGACCATTAATTTGTTTTCATATTGGCAAATGACTTCAAATTTTTTAATTTTTTTTTATAATCCGAAAATGATTTCAATTGGAGTGGAACCCATTTCTGAGTGTTGTAGGAGAAGCATTCATTAATCCGGTACAAGAGCTTGTCCAACGCTTTCAGCTTCTTTCTTTTTCACCCTCGAAATCAAAGCTATTTTTGGAGTTTTCTTTCCTCATGGCCAAAGGTGGTGTTTTAACCTTGTAGTGGGTTCTTCAGCTCCATGCCTCCTCCCAATACTTGTTTTTTGAATGGCAAATTTTTTTTATTAATCTTGAAAATTATACAAGACTAGTAGGAGTAAGGAAACAAACGTCCTGTTCAGAAGAACAATCTGTTCAATCTGAGACCCAAACCAACGATTGCCAAGAAACCAATCGAGGACACCCATATGGGCAGAAGCCCAAACACCCAAAGGGTCAAAAAAATCCAGCTCATTACAATTTAGCACAAAGAGGCCTAAAAATTCCCAAATCAAACGATAACACACAACACAACCAATGGACAAAGCCCATGGCCAGTCCAAATGGACCCGAAACCTAACCAAAGCTCATAACCTAACCCAAACCCTAATTAGAACACAAATATCACACGTTGCTGCCCACACCAGACATCCGACCACCAAAACCAAGCAAACAACCACCGCCAGAAATCCCGCCCAAGGCTGCAATCAAGACCACCAGATTCCATAGCCGATGACCAGTGCCGTCGCCCACCAAAATGGCCGGAGACCCGCAACACGCCACCAACACAGAAGACCTCCCAATACTTGCTTGTTAGTAATCTAAGATAAGATAAGAAAGGCATGTTTGATTGCTGAATTACGGAGTAATTTTTTTTTTTTTTTGGAAGAATTTGAAAATACAGGATTAGTGATGGGATAAAGGGAACATGTGAGTTTGATGTAGTAGTAAAAGATTAGTTGCACTATGTTTGATTTGAGTGGGATAAATTATGGGATAAGGGATGAAGAATTATTTTTGACCATTGGATGAAGAGGAAAATAATCCCATGGTCAGGATTAGCTAATACCACCCACCCCCTGAGGTGGTATCGGATAGTCCCGTATGGTGTTAATTATGAGGCCAAATAATCTCCTCTAGTCCAGTCCTAACTTTAATTAGTCTCGTGCATCAAATTAATGTGGGACTAGTTAATTCTGAATAACATGTGGCTCGTCCCACATATTCTCCTGTAATATGAATGGATCGGATCAGAGGATTATAATCACACCACCAAACATGCATGACCATTGGACTAGAAGGTAACTTGTTTATATGATTTTTAAATTGTTTTTCAGAAGACTAGTCCCCCCAAAGCAAGTTATAAATTTTAAGTTTGTAACTTAATTAGTACATGACCTTGAACTAGAAGCCCAATACTTTAATTTTTTTTACCCAGATATAAGGAAAATAATTTCACGGTATTTGTACAATAAAGTACTGTTGATTACTATTTGGCATTATCGAATCTCCTGTGAAAAATTTGCTAAAAAATAAAAGTGATATACACAAGATTTTTTTCATTTTCTTTTTGGTTCAGGAAAATAGAAGAGAGAGCCAACAATGCTGTACTATACATACGGAAAAGTAGCAAATCAGGATTTGTTCTGAATAACAATTTTAAAACAGTGCTACGAAATTCGAAACCACGACAAATTTACCCAAAAATATTTAGGTCAGGAATACTCAAAAAAATAACATTCAGGGGTTTTTAAAAAAAGTCGATTGGGCTCTTTGTTTTGTCCTTTGATCAATTTTTTTTTGCATTTGTTCGTTTTGTGTCAAATTTTCTTAGATTATTGGTTCATCTCGACAAAAGGTATCGGAAAAGTAAAAAATTACAATTACTTTTACTCAATTTTCTGAAAATATCCAAGAATAAGCTCAAAAGTCAAAAAAAAAAATTGAATAAATACAAAAAAAATATATATATCCAAAAAGCCAAGTGGCTTTTGTTTTTTTCTGGGAAACTGGCCCTGATGCATATACAGTCTTCTGGCATGCTTGATATATTTGAAAATGGACATCAACCAATGAAATGAAGCAACTACCAGGAAGTTTCTGAAAAGGAATACTAGGAGGAAGCCGAACAAAACGATGAGCTGATTATTGCAGTGAGTATTTTCATCTCCCTACGGTAGTTCTTGATTAGAGATAGCCTTCTTTTTAGGCAGGTTTTAGATTAGCGCTCTTTGACCTTATCTCGGTCTATTCTGTCTTTTATCTTTGCTAACTGTGGACTTTGCTTTTTTAGTTAATTGAATTTCCGACGTAACCAAAAAAAAAAACACACATTGGATGGGCACTGATAACACATGAAGACATGGGTAACTTAAACTTCACAAGCAGAAATCACAACACAAGCACATGAGAAGTCATGTTGCCCCTGGCTGGGCCCATATCTTGTTTCACACATAGCATTATCGCATTTTGAAATGTATCTGAATAGTATATACTGTGTGATTTCGGAAAAAATGTCGTACGATGCTATCTTGAGCGATGATGGAGGGATAATTATTGTTTTTCTCAAAAATTGGTCATTTTTCTCAGACCTCTCGAAAGGACCGAGTCCCACAACTTGTGGACCTCGTGCCTTGGGCTTGTCGCTTGTGTCCGATTCGTGGACGGTGTCTGTGGACAATGAAATGAAGAGAATGGAAACAGTTCCCTTAACACGGAGAAGGAAAATTGGATGATCATTTGTTGGCTCCCCCAAGCTGTCTTGTCTTGTCCAAGCGAATTGGAATTAGTTTTCAGCCATAAATTATCAACTAACCGAATGAGACTAAACAAAGATTTGGCACCATATACATATATATGGTATGTTGTGTATGGTTCAATCATCAGCCCCCAAAATTGACCCATGTAATGTACCCCTTCCACTTGAGGGAAGAGATCAGTAGTGATGTTTATTTGGGCTTAGACAGGGAAAGCCCACAGGGCCGGCCACAACCTAGCTACGAGAAAGTCACGAATGTATAGCAGAGTTAGCTTGAAGCTGCAGCTCAACCCTAAAGGGAAATTATGTGAAACAGTTGATTTTTAGTACAGTTTTAGGAAGAGATTCCTACTCGCTCAATAGAGTTGTTAAAAACTGAAATTTAGCTGACAATGAGACAAGATCATAGTGAACAACCCAAAAGAGAGGTAATTCAACTGAATCTGCTCATTGGCCCTCTCATCCCTGTATGCCTGATCATCTCATCTCACTCACATATTTGATCATTCATACCCTCCCAGATTTGGCGTTTCCAGATAAAGATTAGGTTCATTAGTTTCATCCCTGATCAGGGCCAACGAATGCCTGCTTGTTGCGCCGTATAGATTTTGTAGGTGAGTCTTTGACCCTTCCTGACTCTAGAGGCGTTTGTTACATTCTGTTCTGCTTCAGTCGGCCTCAGGATACAGGGGAACGGCCCTCCCATGTTGCAAGCATTTGGCGTTTCAGCCATTGCTGGTCCTGGGTTGGTCGTCGGCCCTTTCTTCCGATCTTGGTCTGGCCTTGCGATGTTCCGGAAGCATCTAATGATCACCTTCAAATCGCATCCAGACGGTATGAGGAACCTGACTAGCCATTTGTCAATAGCTCCTTGCTAGCGGCTATTCCGCGGTTTTTATGAAGATAAGGCTTTTCGATGACGGATTTGTCTGGGGTTTCCACAATCTTTACGTTCTAGTAGTCTTGTGATTTATGGCTTTTCTCTTGAGATGTTGCCATGTAGCTTGTATCGATCGGCTGTGAGATGAAACTTATCGTTAATTATGATTATAAATCCCTGTATATTTGAACAGTAGTACTTTTGATTCTGTATTCATGAATCGCGCATTCGCATGATAATTCACCGGTCCTTGTTGACTTTCAACACTGATCTGACCTTTTGATTATGTTTGACCAATAGTTAAATGTTGTGATTTTTGCATCCCATACACATAAAAAAAGATCGAGAGGTGTGCAAAATGCCCTAGGGGTACCAACCTTGCATGTGTCCCAAGCTAGTATTGGTTCGGAGAAAATCTATGGAATTGTTGATTTAAATGTGTCAAACTACGATAAATTTGCTTGTGCTTTTATCCATAGGTATAGATGTAAGTTGCGCGTATATATGAAGAAAATTGATTTTAACACTCCCATTATTACCATTCACATCAGTTTTTACCCTTCGTGTGTGGAAACGTGAACCTATGAAAGGGTAGCAAAGTAAATTCATATGAATAAAAACAAAAAAACAGAGTGCGGATGATAAAAAAAAGGAAGCCAAAATCACTACCCTATATGAATCAGTCAATTACGTAGGGGTATCGGCAAGTTGATGACGTAATAGAATGACAATGTTATCCCCCATCCATCTAATTTTCGAGTGATTAATTCCCAACCACATGTGGGAAAAAAGAATGCCAACAAAACAAGTATTAGCTGTTTACAGCTTAACGCTAATGTACACCACTTGTTTGGAACTACTGTAGCTAGTTACCATTGCCAAGTAGTACTGATTGCATAAATAAGCCACTTGCGCTATAACAAATGGGGTTGCATTTTCATCAGAAGAACAAGCATGCATAGAAAGGTTCGCTACGCAGGAGAGATGATGCTGTCGGCTCCCCATGGCTGTCGGTTATCTGATTTGGGTAGTTCGCCAGCATCTTCTCTTCCGCATAGGAAACCTTTGCCAAGTGCCATAAAAATCCATCTCGAAATGCAGACGTTTCCCAGAGAACATTCTTTTCTTGCCAGGTTGGTGTTTTCTTCCCCCTTTTATGCTTTTCTTCCCCCTACGTTACAGTTAATAACCTTTCTATCAAAAATACCAACATAAGGCTTTATAATATATAGTCTATGACTAGTTTTCAAAAAGCTTTGAATTATAGTTTTATTGTCAATACCTTCAATCTCTCTCTCTCTCTCTCTCTCTCTCTCTCTCTCTCTCTCTCTCTATATATATATATATATATATATATATATCATGCTATCACTCGTCCCTTAATTGATCACCGTTTAATTCAGATAAAATTGTAATCGAAAAGTATAAAGTAAAGAAGACTCCGAAATTTGGAGTGGGGGTTCCCAAGGCAGGCAAAAGAGGGGAGTCAATTGGTATGTTTGGCTTTTGAACAAAAATGCATAAACATACACTATGAAAGATTGTAAGTATTAAGCAAGCCTTGAGCGAATGGCAAGAAAGCTAAATTCAGGTTTCATTCTATAAGGCTTGGGCTTCAGTTTGTGAACTGATTCTTCAACTTGACCTAGCTTCCTTATCTCGAGGTTAAACCCCCTGAACAAAGTCATTCAGCTTGGCCGGTCTAGGTAAGGGAAGAAAGATAATAGAAGAGGCCCATTAAGGACCGTACGGTCCAAGACACTCGGTCCATAAAATTGTCTGGAAAAGAAAATGGATGGTCTATATTTGGACACTTTCATGAACTGAGTGTCCTAGATCCTAACACTTCGAGTGTCCTGGATCCTAACACTTTCGATAATAGAAAGACTCTACCGGGGCCAATCATATGGGCCAAAGCTAAATCTGCCGCTGGTCTATAGGATTTTTTTTCCCTATGAAAAATGAAACATTAGCTGGCATGCATTCTGATAATGAGACAAGACATACTAGTAGACAACCCAAAAGAGAGGTAATTCAACAGAATCAGCCCATAGCCCTCCCAGCCTTGGTACCTCAAAAGTTATCCAGTGTTACGGAGACACGATTCCACAGGCTTTTTTTTATCACAAATTCATGTGAAGTCTAGTGCATTAGGTCCGCACGATTCAACGGGCTTCTCTGATCACAAATTCATGTGAAGTCTGCTACATTGTATAGACTCGAATGCTTGGTCAAGATAAAGCGTTAGGCATGTCGAGAAACACCGTATCCCTCCCCCTGCTAGGGCTGCCAGGAATCATTTTTGGCCTCAGTAGTTGTGGGCTCAATAAATTACAAAAGAGAAGCCAGAATTGCTGCTGGGGGGCTGCATCCGTACATGCCACTTTTTGTCGAAGTGTCCATTCGTGGTAGCCTTTTTTCCACCCAAAAACATACCATCATATTGTTTCATGCACGCCCCAGGCCCCCCAAAATAAATAAAAAAACAAAAACACATGGCACGTAGATGTAGGAGGACAATGGACATGTAGGGCAATTATCCCGAAATCGCGTGACATTTCTTCCAATTTAATTTAAAGGTCGTACCCAATACACGAGACTATCACTTCGGATAAATGTTTTAGGGGAATGAGAAAGTTAGTCAATCATAGCAATGCTATTCTTTAAAGAGTCTGCCTTTTGAGATGTGAATCCTCGTCTTTTCGCTTTCTTCCATTTGTTTGCGGATTGCTGGGTCTACAAGATGAGCACCTCACATCATACGTGTCACAAGCTAATAGGTTTATGCATTATTTGATACTTAGGTGTTTGGACCAGTTTGGGCGCACTTTGAATAATTCTGGAGAACCAATCCCACCGCGCGCCCTGCCTGTTTAAATGTGTAAAATAATTACTCCATCAAATTGCTTTTGATTTTATCCATAGCTATAGATAGTTGTTGTCCAGTGAGAGATCCCTTACCAGTTTACCGTGCGGACCTCCCATTTTCCAAGCAGATTTCGATGATCCAAGCAGCTCAAAATGATCAGAACATGATTTTAAGGGTACTTGCGAGAAATCATCAAAAAAAATGACTGGAAATGGCTTGATCGGAGCAGTTTTCATTGAACGATTCAATAAAAAACTGCTCAAATCAAGCCCTTCCTGGTCATTTTATTTGCTGATTTCTCATGAGTACCCTCAAAATCACATTCTGCACACTTTGAGCAGCTCGGATCATGGAAATGGGAGGTCTGCACGATAAACTGGTAAGGGATCTCTCATTAGATAATTTGTGTAGCTATAGATATATAAATTGTGTATATGTGAATCAGTAGGTGACGTAAAGGAAGTGGAATCAGCAAGTTGATGACATGAAAGAACGAAAATGATATGCCATCATCCATATGTGGGAGGAGAAAAACTTATTTACGTAGGTTAATTTTGCGTGTGCAAAAGTGTATTGACAGTCCGGATTTTTAAAAAATTCTTCCAGTTAAACGAGCGAGATATTGGGCGATGGTGTAAACAACTTATAAACATCTTATTTACGTGCAGAGGAACCGTGAATAATTACATCTCCTCTGAGAGTGACGGATTGCCAACCACATGTGGAAGCACAGAATGCCAACAAAAGTACAGAACCAATCTTAGCTGTTAACGTACGACTTCACAGAAAACAACTTGCATGGTCGGAACTAGTTAGATCGCCAATTGGTAATGATGGCATAAATAAGCTACTTGCACTATAACAAATGGCTATACTGAAATATGCATAGAAAGGTTAGCTCCGCAGGAGAGATGATACTGTCGGCACCCCATGCTGTCAGTTATGTGCATTTGATTTGGGTGCTTCGCCAGCATCTTCTCTCCTGCATAGGAAACCTTTGCCAAGTGCCATAAAAGCCCATTTTGAAATGCAAACGTGTATGGGAGAACATTTTCTCCTTACCAGGTTGGTGTTTTCTTCCCCCCTTTATACCTCTCTTCAAACTAAATTAAGTTCCACTTTTCTGGCTTTAAATATAGTGTGCGCGCTCTTGTGAAAGGTTCAGGGCCGGCCTCGGGGTAAGCCCCGCAAGCCCGTCGGTTTGGGCAATCCCCCAGGCTAGGGTAACCCAAAAAACATTTTCCATGTAAATATAAATACGTATATACTTATATTTGGACGCAAACATAGCATGAAGGATGGTGCTGGTTTGTTGGTCAATAGGGCATATTTAAGTTCCCTCATACTCGTGTGCCCAGGTTCAATTCCCACGTTAAGGTTACATTTTTCGGTCTATTTTAAATTTCTCTCTTTCTATCTCTCTCTCTCTCTCCATTGGTTGTTCTTTTTAAATCTCTCTCTCCTTCTAGTTGACTGCAGTGCACCCACTTTTCTCTTTTCTTTTTTTTTTTTAATTTGTCTAGAAGTGATAGAGCATTTGTTGTTGATGCCCATTTTTTAAATCACTCCCCTTTTTGTTAATGTCACTTCCTTTTGTGTCTATATAAGATTATTTCTTTGTGAGTGAAGGGGAATGACATTAACAAAAAGAGGAGTGGCAAAATCAATTTCCTTTTTTATTTTGGGAGATACTTCTTCTTCATCAACAATTAGGGTATGTTCCAGTTCCACTCATTAAAATAAATATTTATTTTTTGAATTAAAGGTGATGTAAAACGAAAAATAAGTACTTAAAAAATAAGAACCTTTACAAAACATGAAAAAAAAAACTACTTGCATTTGCATACTCACATATATAGTGATGTATGCAAATATGAAAAATATACATGCATATGTATATAATGTAAACACAGAACTCACAAATTTAAAAAAAAAAAAAAACTTCAATGAAAAAATTAACCATTGTCAGGTTTGTAGTTTTTCAAGTTGGTCCATAATATTTCTTTTTCAATTTATCATAAAATATAGAATAGTGATCAAAATAAAAAATGAAAGATGAAATAAATAGGAACCCATCAAATTTTTTTTTAAAATCAAATCATGCTAAATCACTATAATCTGAATTTCATTTTAATTTTAATTTTTTGATAGAATTCAAAGTAAAAACAGATTGTGACCTTGATTTTTTTGCCTTGTATTTTTTTAATTTTTTATGACTTAATAATAAGCGGACAACCACACTTGAGGTCGGGTTTGGACAACCCAAACGTTGGGGCCGGCACTAGATATGTTTGGCGATTCATGGGCAGGGTTTAAGGCCGGAGGGGGCTGAACTTGACTTAACGATCAAAGTTTATAATTTGGGTCAAACTGCAGGGCAGAAGCAAATCAAATGAAAATATGAGAGAATAAGAACTAAAGAGCACGCTTCTAAGTTGAAAGGCATTCCATTATGTTTTTCATGGTGTTACCTTAGATGTTTAGATTGGCTATGTAGATTTTGACCATTGTATTATGTTGAAATCCTTGTAAGTGCCATTTGGTGAAATTTCAACATGTACATTAAGAAAAAAAAAA
Source organism: Rhododendron kiyosumense (assembly GCA_019656275.1). Classification (NCBI taxonomy): domain Eukaryota; kingdom Viridiplantae; phylum Streptophyta; class Magnoliopsida; order Ericales; family Ericaceae; genus Rhododendron; species Rhododendron kiyosumense. Next base: position 899,668 of record BPLS01000658.1, read on the forward strand.
TTACAGAAGCAGAAGTTCATCGTCTTGCCAAATCCCGAGAGAGAGAGAGAGAGAGAGAGGGAGAGAGAGAGAGTAAATCACTCTGAACATTTGCTGTTATCTATGATAGATCGATCCTGATTATCGTCACTGCTAGCTATACTTTCACACAGCAGTTGTAGCTAGTATCATGATTAACAGGAGTACTAATTTAAGACCAGCCCTTTTAAACATTAACTTCATGAAATTGATATACTGCATGCCGAAAGTAACTGAGTTTGTTCCTTGAGACCAAGGCTGAGCAATTTTAGGTTTTTCTTTTCATGTTCTGAATTAACCAAATCAGGAGCTGGGGAATTCGAGGTCAAGAAAATCATCGCCACAAAAGGACCAAGGCGGTCCCAACTGCATCCAAAGAAAGAGGGAAACTATCCTACACGTTTCAAAAAAAAAGTGGCTCCCTTGGAAACAGAAAGATACTTGCTGATTCTAAGATTACAGAGTAAAAGAAGATTCCCACTTCATAATCCCGCATTTTGCTATTTGAGGGTCAAATCCAGGAGGCAACAACTTTTGTGCAACAATTGCATCATATATGGTAAAAATGTTAAATCAACAACGTTCTCGAGACCATTCAATGGAAACAAAGAAATGTTTGTTTTGCTGGCCATTCCAGATTTTCAGCACCCCATTACTGATAGGCATAACATAAAGATGCGCCAGCTTATAAATTCGGCAATCCTAGGCACTGATGAATTTTGATATCCAAGCCACGTCAGCTCTCTACCAAGATCCTTCAGCACCCGCAGTTGGATTCTGAAACGCAGCCAAATTCCAGGAAGTCTTCAATGCATAGGACTGCGAAATTGTCATGCCCTCTTCTGTGATTTTCGCTATCTGCAATTTCCAGAGATGTAAACCATGCCAGACATAATGTTCAAATAAATTCCATATCAAGCTAGTTGGTCCAGTTAGTCATAACAAGGTCAACGGTAAAACACAGACGATTGATTCTTGCAAGAAAAAATCATTGGCATAAAAATAAATCTATTAACAACTTGAGCACAATGTATCACTTTTTCTTTTGTAACGCAGTATCCTGATCAAATTTCTAAAATTAGCATATCATTGAAGGTCCGCTCATGCACTGCATAATACATGCCATAAATCCAGTTCAGGAGATGCTTGAGAACCCATGTCTAAGCCTAGGGCTTAAGGCCTGCAAACAATAGAATTTATTCTCATAGAAGCCTATTAGAACAGCAAAAGTGCAGCACGAGAACAAATTTTGAATTGATAGCAGAGGACTTCACTTGAAAAAGGATGGCGTAGCAACAGACATATCATTGAAGGTCCGCTCATGCACTGCATAATACATGCCATAAATCCAGTTCAGGAGATGCTTGAGAACCCATGTCTAAGCCTAGGGCTTAAGGCCTGCAAACAATAGAATTTATTCTCATAGAAGCCTATTAGAACAGCAAAAGTGCAGCACGAGAACAAATTTTGAATTGATAGCAGAGG